>VZRU01005389.1:166556-199495 GCA_013398155.1 Pedionomus torquatus | reverse complement strand
CAAGTGGCTGCCTTGCCCACCTCCCTGCCCCCCAAGCTTGCGACCTTGCAGCCTCTGGTCCTGGCCGTTTTCACTGGGGATTTCTTCTTTCTCTCCTTACCCGTCTCAAAAAGGTTTGACTGTAGGTACTGAAGCGGGGATCGACGGCGCATAAAGATGCTGAAGGGTGTTTGGTTGCTCAGTTTGTTAACAGTGGCTGGGATCTCGCGGACAGAGAGTCGCAAACCTGCCAAAGACATTTGCAGCAAGAGCCGCTGCCCTTGTGAGGAGAAGGAGAACGTGCTGAACATTAATTGTGAAAACAAAGGATTTACAACCGTCAGCCTCCTCTTGCCACCACCGTCCAAGATCTATCAGCTGTTCCTCAACGGGAACGCGCTGACCCGCCTGTTCCCCAATGAGTTTGTCAACTACTCCAACGCCGTGACCCTCCACTTGGGCAACAACGACATGCAGGAGATCCGCACAGGGGCCTTCAGCGGCCTCCGCACCCTCAAGAGGCTGCACCTCAATAACAACAAGCTGGAAGTGCTGAAGGAGGACACATTCCTGGGCTTGGAGAGTCTGGAGTACCTGCAGGCTGATTACAATTACATCAGTGCCATTGAGGCGGGGGCCTTCAGCAAGCTAAACAAGCTCAAGGTGCTGATTCTCAATGACAACCTCCTACTCTCCCTGCCCAGCAATGTCTTCCGCTTCGTGCTCCTCACTCACCTGGACCTACGGGGCAACCGTCTCAAGATGATGCCTTTTGCTGGTGTGCTGGAGCACATTGGAGGCATCATGGAAATCCAGCTGGAAGAAAATCCTTGGAACTGCACCTGTGACTTGCTGCCACTCAAGGCCTGGCTAGACACCATCACCGTGTTTGTGGGTGAGATAGTCTGCGAAACCCCTTTCAGGCTTCATGGGAAAGATGTGACCCAGCTCACCAGGCAAGATCTCTGCCCTAGGAAAAGCTCCAGTGATTCAAACCAGAGGGAAAAACACCCTGTCCTCTCAGACCCACACATCTCAAGGCTATCGCCCACAGCCAACTCTGCCATCAACCCTACCAGGGCCCCAAAAGCCAGCCGGCCACCCAAAACCAGGAATCGCCCCACACCCCGTGTCACTGTATCAAAAGACAGACAAATATTTGGACCTATCATGGTTTACCAGACAAAGTCTCCTGTGCCCATCACCTGCCCAGCTGGCTGCATCTGTACTTCACAGAGCTCGGACAACGGCTTAAATGTGAACTGCCAAGAGAAAAAGATAAGTAACATCTCTGATCTCCACCCTAGGCCAACCAGTCCAAAGAAACTTTACCTTACCAGTAACTATCTGCAAGTCATTTATAGAACCGATCTCGTAGAATACAGTTCTCTGGATTTGTTACACCTAGGAAATAACAGAATTGCAGTGATACAAGAAGGTGCCTTTACAAACCTCACAAGTTTACGTAGACTTTATCTTAATGGTAACTACCTTGAGATTCTGTACCCATCTATGTTCGCCGGGCTGCAGAGCCTGCAATATCTCTACCTAGAGTACAATGTCATTAAGGAGATCCTGCCACGCACCTTTGACGCTCTGAGTAATCTTCATCTGTTATTTCTCAATAACAACCTGCTGAGATCCTTGCCTGACAACGTCTTCGGTGGCACCTCCCTCACCAGACTCAACCTTAGAAACAACCATTTCTCACACCTGCCCGTGAGAGGAGTCTTGGACCAGCTCTCGGCTCTCATTCAAATAGACCTCCAGGAGAACCCTTGGGACTGCACATGTGACATCTTGGGCCTGAGGAATTGGATAGAGCAAGTCACTAACCAGAACAACCAGCAGTCAAATCCCCCTGTAGTTATCAACGAAGTCATATGCGAGTCTCCCACCAAGCACTCTGGAGAGCATCTGAAATTCCTGAGCAAAGAAGCCATCTGCCCAGAGAACCCCAACTTGTCAGATTCTTCTCTCCTCTCCATGAATCAGAACACAGATACACCCCATCTCCTTGGTGTCTCACCCAGCTCCTACCCAGAAATACACACTGAAGTTCCGCTCTCTGTCTTAATTTTAGGCTTGCTGGTTGTGTTTATTTTGTCAGTCTGTTTTGGGGCAGGCCTATTTGTCTTTGTCCTTAAGCGCCGGAAGGGAGTGCAAAGCATGCCCAGCAGCGCAAACAACTTAGATATAAGTTCATTTCAGCTCCAGTATGGGTCTTACAACACTGAGACCCACGATAAGACTGAAGGACATGTTTATAACTACATTCCCCCTCCTGTTGGACAGATGTGCCAAAACCCCATCTACATGCAAAAGGAAGGGGATCCAGTTGCCTATTACAGGAACCTCCATGAGTTTAGTTATAGCAATCTTGACCACAAAAAGGAAGACCCCACCAGTCTTGCATTTACAATCAGTGCAGCTGAATTACTGGAAAAGCAATCCTCGCCAAGGGAACCAGAGCTTCTGTATCAAAATATTGCAGAAAGGGTCAAGGAACTCCCCGCTGGAGGATTAGTTCATTATAACTTTTGCACCTTACCCAAAAGGCAGTTTGCCCCTTCATACGAATCGAGACGCCAAAACCAGGACAGGATAAATAAAACTGTTTTATATGGAACTCCCAGGAAATATTTTGCAGAACAGTCTAAACCCGAGCACCCTTTACTGCAAGGAAAGCTACAAACAGAACCAGACTACCTCGAAGTTCTGGAAAAACAAACTGCAATCAGTCAGCTGTGAGGGGGGAGGTGGGAGAGAAAATTTTTAAAAGAGCTCAGCATCACATTTGAGTCGGTCTGAACTCAGTGCCGATGTCATCTGTCGCATTCCCAACATTTCCACTTTTTAAATTAGAGGGAGTGAGAGAGAAATGGAACCCTTACAGCAAAGCAGGGATATGGTGTTGCTTTTGCAACGTTCCCTTTAAGTTATTTCTATCTCTCTCTCCTTTTGACCCTTCTATAGGAACTGTCACTGCAAATGTATGTTTCTGTAATAGATCTTGCATAGTTCTTTTTAATTTGAAAGGAAATGAGGAAGGGGGTCTTCGGGTTTTTTTGTTGTTTTTTTTTTTCTTTTAATTTCAAAGTGGAAGCTTAATGTATTATGTAGAAGATCTCCAAAGATCTTTTTTCCTGGACTATGACTTTCTTTTGTAAATAATAATATACAGTACTGCTGTTTCAATTACCGAGTATAGCCACTGGGCGTCACTTTTTTGTGTTAAAGTGCCTTTGCACTTTAAGTACATTATTACTTAATTGTTGCTCTTAGCTTTGATAAATTGAACCTATTTTAATGTGTTGTATTTTTGAAATTAAAAAAAAATATTGTAAAATAGATCTATATGTCAGCTGCATTAAATCAGAAGATATGATTTATAGGAAAGCTGCCCTTCTTTAAATGAATTTAGTTCTAGGACCTTACAGACTCAAATGTAAATTATTGGGGTATTTTTTCCCTCTAGGTTTGTTTAGAGTGATTCACTGAGGGAATTTAGCAATGGACTAGAGGTTATCAAATGCCTCAGCTGGGAGTAACAGCTCATTAATAAAAGATGTTTAACACAATATCATAGTGAACTGAACAATTAATGTCCTTCTTAATACATGGCATTGCAGTTCTAACACAGTAATGTTCGGTGGTTTAAGATTATTTTCATATTTTAGAGAACATTACTCATTTTATGCATTAAATTAGGTATTTTTCTACATTTTATGACAGAGTTTATATTTGTAACTTTTTTAGACTGCAATTAACATGTCCTTTTCCTGTCAGATACATATTTTTTTCATAAGCAGGGATACCAGCAGGGGTCATCCCACACCTCATTAAATTTATTAACAATACAGGCAAATGAACCAATGCCAAAGGTAAAATTTGAACCTGGGTCTCTGGAGTCCCCCAAATCAAGGTAGCAGAAGTCAGTATGTGCATCACACTAACTTCCAGTAGTCTGAACTATGGGAAGTTTTCAGTCTCTAAAGCAAAACTAATACTGCAATAATTCTAATCTACCAGAGAAAACTATTACTGAGTTCATTATCTTAAATGTTACAAAATGTTTCAAGTTAACTGAATTCCATTCTCAACATTGGTTTTCTTATGCCCATCAGTAAACAAACGCAGTAAGTCTTCTTTCCCGTTAAATCAGGGCTAGTTTACTTCAAGATTTACGTTACCGCCTTCAATTTACATTTCCTTGCTGGAAAATATTGAAACCATTTTTATTAACAAGTATACAGTCAAACTTTATTAAGCCTTATTAGGTTCTAAATAATTTTTAGATGCAAACATTATTGTGCGATTTAAACAAACAGCCCTTATTTACAACAAAAACAGTTTTGTTTTGTCTATTGTAAATCCTTATGCAACTGGGATGGTGATCTGCATATAAAGTAGGCCAGGCTTTTCAATTCCTTATTAAAGCAATTGATGGAGTCTGAAAGAAGCACACTGTTTCCTTTTCATAAATAGGTTACTGCACATAATAATCCTTTATTATCATGCGGAGATTGAAGTGGCCTCTGCTGACTGATTTTTAGAGCTTTACTATAGTTAATAATACAGTATCTACAACTTTGAGAAATTTTCAGCCGTAGGATTCGAGCTATAAATAACTACAATCAATGTTGTTCCAATCAGGACTTTGCCAAAAGGAAGTTGCTTTATATTTAAGAGCTAAAGAGGCTTTGAGTGTATATTGCCAGATATCTGAGTCATTCAGTAAACTGTCTTCTAATGATTTATGTGACATCCGAATACATTAATATGCTAACATGTCAATTCTTTATGTTTAGAGTCCATAGCACCTATGGCTGTTCATTAGATCAGGTTTAAAACTGAAGTGCTACAATGAACTACGGAAGAATCAGTCTTCAAAATGGTCTCACTTCAAGAAGGAGGCGAAATGGTATCACATTAGTTGAACTTGGAACGTTTCACTGGAATAGCATCCATCTTTGAGTGAGGTACTTGTTTGAAAGCTTCCAGTAGCGATTGTCTTTACTATGGCTCCTTTTCCTGGGTAATTAAAAGCGTCTATTCCTAAAACCTTAAGAAAAGTATAAGTAGTATTTTAAAGTAAAGTTATTAACTCTTTCCAGGTATGATATATCGCCTGCAAAACAAGTACCAAGTTTTACCTGGTACTCTAGCACCTAGGATATTGTTATTTATTATTCTCTAGTGAACCAGAACCAATTACAGGGGTTTTGCTCAGAAAAATGCTTGGGTTTGCTACAGAAATATTTTCAGTTTTCTAGTGTTTGTAAGCAACAGAGATAGAGAATTTATTCTTTTTGTAATTTTATCTTGTTTATTTTTACTGCTTCCGTCTCAGACTGTCTTAACATGTTTGCTTTGGTAGCACAGCCATATTTTACAGAGGTTGCTGTTGCTTTAGATTTCCTTATCTTTCCTTGTGGAATTTATTTAGTGAGTACATTTTATTTTGCATCACCAGTAGCAACTTAAAAATCATTACTGCTGTACATCTTTTAGGTTTGTTTTTGTATCCTTCAGCTGACATCTATTAAGAAATTCTTTTCATAGTGTGTCTAGGTGAGAGAGGAGGAGATTTTTTTTCAGTTACGCTTAAAGAGATTTGTTTAACAGGAAAAGTGTGTCGGCGGTTGCTGTGTGGAAGGTCTCTACATTTCTTTAGCTGTGTAGCCCTGGAAGCTGCTGCTCGTTAGGGGAGAGTTGCTTGCCTGAGTTACGGCTTGATAATGAGTCTGAAAAAAAATTCCTTCAAAGTTTGAAAAGTTGAACTGTGAAAATTATGTAACCAGGTTAGGAAAGTAATTTTTTTCCTGAGGAAAATGGGATGCAAATAGTGTTCTTTCTTCATGAGTTTTCTTTTGTGAAAACGGACATAATGACCTTTACAGAAACAGTAATGGTACAGACTGAAGCACTGTTAAAACTCTATGCAGTTATCTGCAGTGAAAATGAGGGCCAGTACACTTCCAGCGCTTGAATACATGCTTAAGAGATCTTTCTGTGTAAGCATGAAGTTTAGCAGCGATCTTAGAAACTGGATTTCAGTAAGGAACTTCAATGGCAAAATGGAGAGAGACGGTAACCTTACACTGCTGTGCCCAGACTGCCCTACAGTTCCTAGGCAGACAGCTCCCTCCCGGGACGATGCCTTGGCTTTGCTATAGCAGAGGATGACAGGTTAATTGCCCTCCCTTTTTTTCCCCCATAAAACAAATGTCACTTTTTGCAAAAGGGGCTGTACTTTTCTACCTGGGTTCTCAGGTCTGCTGCAGAGCCGCTCCAAATGCCCGTTGGTAGTCCTCCTTTCTTGCAGTCTCTCTCTTCCATCACATTTCATCCTTTCGGGTTTTGCTCCGTTCCTACCTCACCTCCATTATCTGCTTCTCAGGCCCTCACCATGTAATGCCTCAACCTTTCCCCTCATATCTCATATCTTGAGGTCCCCCAAGCCTCTCCTTTTCTTCTCTAGCTAGCTCTAGAGGGCCTATTTCAGCCTTGAAGGGAATTGATGTCCCCGCTCCACTGGCAGCTCAGCCCTTATCTCCTCCTGTGACATTGCTGAGTAGCCCCATGTGAAACGAGACACCTGATCCCAGAGGAGAACAGGCTGGAGGAAGGTCTGCATAGGTATTCCCTCTTCCAGTCATTGAGCAGAGGAGAGAAGGATCAAACAGCATGTCAGCTTCCGTGCAGGAATTCCCCTGTGCCAACCCCAGCTATGCAAGCAGCATTTCTGAGTAAGAACAAATGGATGTGCTATCTGAAGCTACTGGCATCACACCATGCTTTGCTGTAGTTTCAGTGAGTTGTCTTCAGCATGGGCCAATCTTGCCAACATTAGCTACTAAAACGTAGGACTCAAACGGGTTGTGTTGGGTTTCTGCAGGACATAGCAAAAAAACAGGCCGTTCAAAGGTGATTTATTCCCTCCCAAAATACATGGCACCAATTTGGCTACAGGTACACCTGCTTTTTTTCCAGTAACTGTAGAGAAGACAGCTGATGAGCACTGATTAGATAGCTAATTCCCACATAGGTGCAGTCAGCCCAGCCTGATCCTTTTCTAGCATACCCACATGCAACATATATGCTCTGCTGATTATATGTCAGTCTCTTCCCCAAGACACTTCCATTCTGTCCATGACAGAAATGTTCCTTGTGGTGTTTATAGCCCCTTTCACTCAAAGACACTGCCTTTTTTATAACACCCTCTTGTGCTGATAGAAAACTATACAGTAGGGTTTAGTTTGGTTTTCTTTTTCGTCCCATCAACACTTGAGTTTGTAAAATAAAAATTAAACTTTTTTAAACTTAGAAGCTATAATTAGTAGTGTCAAAATAAGGATACCCACAAGTTAAATTGCATAAATAAAACTCTTAATACTGATCTTGTATTGGAATACAAATGCCATAATTTTGAACTGCTCATGAGTGAAATGAGATACTGGAAATGTTAATGAAACTTCTTAGGCTTTTACAGGCTAATCACTGATACAGTTTATGATTTTTCATATTACTGCTTTTGCAGACAATAAATGCCATTTAACAGAGAGAGAAGAAAAGAAAAACCTATTCCCCAAAGTCCGCCCCCCCAACTGTATAATTCCAAACCAAGAGATAAATTAACTTATGCAGATGATGTGACATTTCTTGTATTTTTCCCTTCACTTTTTGAAAAGTGTTCTGTCGGCAAAGTACAAAAGTTATTCTTTTGTAAGAGGATCATTAAGTCTGTTTGGATTATTGATCTCATAGCTTTTCTGGGCACAAGGCCAATCATTTTGACTAAGGTTTTTAATCCTAGCTAATGAGGGAGGTGGATTAATGAGAAGTTTTTTGTTGTTTTTTGTTATTGGAGGGTTGGTTGGACTTTTTGAACCAGGAGATTGACATGTTTATGAATACAGATGAATAGATCATTTTGAATGAAAGAAATGTTGGAGCTGCAATCGGAGATGCAGTCATTCTAAAGACCAAATAGACTCAAGAGTGTGAGTGAAGTCTGAAAAGCAAGACATCATAAAACTAGTTTTCTTACTGAGATGATAAACACAGAGGGCTCTCATTTGAGTACAGCCGTGGCTTTGGTAACATGCTGTTAAACATTAGGAGGGATGAATTTAGAAGCCAGATGCACATCCCTTATCTTTAAGGATGTGCAGGTAACTGAAGTGTTCAGAATTTGGTTCTCATCTCTGATTGTTACCGTATTTGTGCATGCATCTAAATTACCACTGCTAATGGTAATTTATCACCGTGCTTGAAGAAGTAATCAAGGTGAAGTTTGGAAGAGAAGAGTTAGTAGCAGTATTTCCAAATCTTTTTTTATCTCTCTTTTTAAAAACACACACCACAGTCTTTTAACTTCTCGGGTCCTTTGTAAAAAGTAACTTTCAGGAAACTGTTTAGATCAATGTATGTGGATAGTTACAAAACAAGAACAATGCAAAATGCAAGACGTTGTTGCTCATCTTAAAAAGGAAGGTGGCTGCACCATTTAAAAATTGGGCCAATGCAAATCCAAATTTGCAATATAACAGAAATGACACTAAAATTACAAAACACCTGCAATACCACGTCAGGATTGTTTATGGTGACAGAACAAGTACAGAGTTGCGTCTTAGCAACACAGATTCCTTGTATCTTCTTTTCTCGTCCTGCTCATGCATTGCTCCCCAGAGCCAGAAGTGTTAGGCACCAATTATCTTCTGAGTAGGAGGCAGTACAGCCATTTTAAGAATTCTGCCTGCATGGGAAAAGGCACAGCTAATGTATATAGACCTGTTGCAGCTATCTCCTCTTGAGATAAGACCCATTTCCATGCAAAAGCCTGAAAAAAATCCCCTCGAGATCACTGATAATACGACACTGTCTATTTTAAGACATCTTGATTTTTGTTCCAAGAGCCTCTTGTCTGAGAAGAATTGGAGAGTTGAGGCATGCTTTTTTCCATGCTATAAACCTTTTTCCTTCTCCCCAGGGATTTGTTACTGACTTGGAACATGCCGGTATCTTAGCTGGACAGCTAAAATGAACAGAATATTTTGAGAGAACTGTGACAATGTCATGGCTACATGTCATTCTCTTCTAATCGCAAAAGAACAAACAACATAATTCTGAACCAAATCTGTCACAGAGGCTTTTAAAGGTTTCAGGGTACCATCAAATCTGAGCAATTCAGGTGTAGATGAAGAGTACCTTTGTTAGCTTTACACCTGAGCAGCTCCAATAGAGTCCCCTGGGACTGGCACCAGTGACAAGAATGTCACCAGGGCAGTCACTGAACTTACCGAAGTGTGAGTGCAGAGGAGAGTGAAAAATGGTTATATCCTATTACCATCACTTAAAGTGCTATTTGGGAGTTTTCCAGACTGAATACTTACTCACATAAATCTGAAGTCAGCATACTCCAAGTTTATACCCGAGTCACTAAGTATCAGGTTTTCAGGAATGTCTGAGTACTTCATGATGGGACCTTTTGGCTTAAAGCGTGGCCAAAATCTTAACTGCTATCACCTCTCCTGCTCCTGGGAGGGTGAGGTTTTGCTCAAGTTTATTATATCTTTACTAAATTTTAATTCCTGAGCATTCCTGACTGTATTCTTGCTGTGGAGGGCAAATGGAATATGTTTCCTTCATCTTCTTTCACAAAGTAGCCAAGTTCCTCAAGTACCGGGGCAGCTGCGACTTGAAACGCTCGGAAGAGATTCAGGAACTCAGTGATCCACTCAAGTGAGCAAAGCTTTAGCAAAGCCTTACTGCTCCCATCACATCTGCTGTGTTCTGCTGAGCTGTTGCTTCTATTCAGATGTATCCCAACTTGAAACACATACACACTAATAAGTATCTGTGGAAAACCTTACAATATTCAGCTTACGTGCTTAATTACAATAGAAAAAAGAGGGGGTTAGAGCTTGGGAAAAGCCTTCCAAATTTTCTGGGCTTTTTTTCCTGAAGGTTTCAGAGGGGCTTATTACAATTATTAGTGAATCAGAAGGAAACCTATCAATGCCTGTACAGGGCTTTTTTTTTAGTGTGTTTTTATGCACAGCAGTGGGGAAAAAAATAGGGGAGGTACTTTATAATTCTTGTAACTGTCAAGATGCTCAAAGTAGACTACCACAAAGCTAAGGACTTTGGTGCTAGTAATTTAGAGAGCTTACACAAATGCCTATTTTTTGTGGAACTTCTAAAGGGAAGTAATACACAACCAGCTTTCCTAATGGCTAAGGGAACTGGACAGGCAGTTCTCTTGGGCAGCTGAGAAATCCCAGCCTTAAAGTTATACCAGATTTTCTGCAATTCAGACATAAACATGGCTCATGTGAAAAGACAATGATAGTGGGGAAAATGCTTAATGCTACAGTTTACACTTTAATTAGCAGTGTAGTTTTTAGCTTGTGTTTTCTGAGACCATATTTACCGTCCCATCTAACTCATAAGTGACTTACCATAACTGAGTGGATAATTCTTATTTATTAGTGTGGCCTTCTTTTCTATAACACAGTGTTTACAAATTTGTTTGCTGGTGGCTTATGTTTTCCATGGCTTCTCGTTGTTCTCCAAATAATGTGTGGGAATAATTCCTAGCTGTAGAGACCTAATGGATATTTCATAGTGAATGCTTAAAATTGAACTACCAAGGACTTTGTTTACACCACTGTATTAATTTATTTGTTCTAGATAGGGAGGCAGTGGGCCTAGTTACAAGTTCATTTGCTTGGAACTGAGAAATTAGTGTTCTCTTTTTAGTTCTGCCAGCGACCTTGTACAAGGCATACCTGTGTCCCCACACTTTAATTTCTGCATCATTAAATGAAGAGGATGATACTTTCTGCCTTAGTCTAGTGAGATTTGCTGATGAGAAATGCTAAGTATAATTGTTTTTCAAAGCTAGTTCTTATGGCTTTATAGCTTCATCCAAATACAGCAATGGTCTAATGCTTCTTTCCTTGGCATATGTTATTCTGATCTAGGAATGTGGTGTGTACATTTTAGATTTAGTTTGGTTTTATCTTTTTACAGTTAAAAACAGACCATGAAGATTACCTTATACAGGGAAAAAATACTGTCTCCTTGTAAGAGGAGATGACATACATGGAATGAAATAGGAGGGGGGAGATTGTTGAAAATGTACAGTATCCCATCACCTAAATTTTCCTTCTCTGGGTGGGTTGATTCACCTTGTCTGTTTCTGCCCCACAGAATCCTTTCAACAGTAGTTCTTAGCATAACCGTTATTTTTTATTCACCTTTTTTTCTGCATTAAGTCAGTTTGGCTATTGCAGTCAGATTTTACACTAGTAAGTGAGCCAAAAGAGGCTCTGAGTGGCAGACAGCTGCTGAAATAAGAACCTGGCACTCTGGAGAGAAAAAGAAATTCATTCTACTTTCCTTTTCTTTCTCTTCCCTGTACTCTGTAACCTTTCTGTAGTTACTGTGATAATTCTCTTGCCCAGATAATGCAGAGTATGGGCATATTTTCTATATTACAGCCCAGCTACATACTGTAAAATCCAACTATTTGTGTGGGAAAGCCCACCATTTTCCACAGATAGTCTTCCAGAAAGTATGAGGACAAGTCATGCCTAACAATCTGAGGATGCTTCCCTGCAACAGGGAGCTGATTTGTAAATGTAGGACTACGTGCTACAAGAATCTATGGCAGCATATCCATTCAGTGCAACAGAGTCACAATTTCACCTCCATTTTTAAATTGGCTTTTGATTAACCAACTAAAATTGATTCCCTGGCTAGGCAAGTCATTCTGGTTTAGGTAGAAATTTTGTGCCCTTCTACATTTTGAGACTGCTGAGACTGATGCTCTCACTTTCCTTGCCAATTCATAAAATGGGACATGAAGAATTGTTCCTGGTTTCTCAGCTGTAAATAACATGGGAGATTTTTTGGCCAGATGTGGTAAGTGCTCTAATCCCATGCACAATTTTATATTTCTAGATAATTGGCATTTGTTTAGAGCCTATTTATATAGAACACAAGATACATGGTACACCACAAAATATTTCTAGCAGTGCAATGTAAACCGCCTGTCCTGGACCAGCAGAAGTACGTCAAAAAGCGGTTCAAATAGTCCTTCAAAGATTCGTTTTCATCAAGTTCTGGGAAAGATCTCAATCAAATAATGTAAACATTCCATAATCCTTTTAATGTGTTCATCTTAAAGATATTAAGTGTTAACTTTTCTATCATAAGAATAACAAAGATTATTATTTAAGTAAGGGTAGCTGCATCCTCAGCTGCTGTAAATAGTGTTTAGCTCCATAAAACGTCCCTGTAATGGTTTATAGTAGTTGAGGATGCAGCAACTTCGTTTCATAGACCTCCTAACCTAAGCAATCCACATTTACACTGATAATGGATCAGCACTATAAGCAATGCAGGATGTTGTTCACTTTAATTTCACTGCTTTAGAACCAAAACAATTTGCTGTTGTTTAGGAATTTTCAGTCACATTTGGAGGGAAAAAAAAAAAAAAAAAAAAAAAAAGAAACTTTTTTTGAAAGTTCACCACCTACTTCATTTTGGGATGCAAATGATTAAGTTATGCAGCAAAACTCTTTGGTTGATACATTTATACATTTGGTGCTTTACAAACCCTTTTGATTCTTAAGTCTTACAGTTGGTAGTACAAAGTAGCAAGACAGAAAGGTGTATTTTTGTGTTCTCCATTTGGGACTCCTTCCTTATTCTGAAAGATCAAAGCTATTTAACAACTCTTCCATACCCATTCTGCCACCCTCAGAGTTTGGATGTGAGTCTGTAATCTATGGCAACTGCACTGTAACAGTAAATTTACTTTCAAAGAAAACTAGCTATGGAGTCTTGGGACGTGCACAAAGTCACATTTAGAAAGTCATGTTTTCCCAAGATTGGTCACAGCTGTTTCTTCTTCTTTGTGAGCAATACATTGTCTTCATCTAAAATACATAACCTTATTGTCATGCAAATATTTATGCCACATTAGAATCAGGCTTGCTCTTTTCACAATAGATAAGCTTCCTGTATTATTACAGATAACGAAAATCCAATTTCAGAAAATGTTCTGTTATTGTTTCTTTTTTCCTCAGCTTTTTGTTAGTGAAGAACTTGTAATTATTTGGTCTTATTCAGACTTTCCAGAGGAAGAACTGAAGTCATATTTCCCACACACTGGGATTCTGATCATTGAAATTCGCTTCTTTCTCTTCTTTCTATTGCCTTTAAATAAAGGAATGTACTAGGGAAAAAGACTCAGCTCAGTCTGGAATGATACAAGTGCAAGTCAGGAATAATTGAAAATAGTTTTGATCACCCTTTGAAATCCTAGATTAAGCAGTTTTGCTAACACTCAAAGAAATTCACTGGAACCTTTTGATTTATTGCACAATAGGTAGAAAGCTTCTTTTCTTCTTCTTCAGGCTCTTACCCTGCCAATGGATGTTTGTTCTGTAAGTAGCACTGACATGAAAAGTCTGAAGTTGTCCACTTTTCTCCCTTTGACCAGCATTCCCTTCGTAAACAGAGCACCATGAGGAGGGCGGTGTTAATCCTCCAACTTTACCTCTGTAAAAAGGCCACAGTGAAAGCTTGAAAACTTTGAGCAAAATTAACAAATCTTTGCAAGGCTTGCCAGCATCTTTCCAGAACGCTTGCCATTATATGAGCTTCCGATTTAATAATACCCGTTACAGTTTCTTCCAAATTAATGAAATACGAGTGTGGAAATAACAGGGTACCCTTAGCTCAAGTAACTCCATTTAGCAACATGGATTGCGATGTTGATTGCAATGCTAGCTCTCTGATCTGTTGAATTTTGCTTATTAACCAAATTAATTGAATTGCTAAATTGAATTTTGCTGCCTCTGAGCTGAGCAGTCGGGCTGGGTAAGGGCCAGGCTGCTTCTGCAAAGGGGAAGTAAGGGACAGAAGTGGAACTGCAACAAAGACACAAAAGCACACCCCCAAAGAGGAGGTCAAGGCCACCAGGAAGGACAATGCAGTCCCTAGGAGGGACCCTCACTCACACATAGAGACCTTGCTCATCCAGCACAACATGCCATCCTAGATTCCACAGTCAGGTTTTAGTGGGCTTTGGCATAATCAAACCAGAGAGGGCATACACGTTCAGCCAGTTGCACTGGGTTGATATCTACCCATGTTGTCTACGTGAGTATCTAACCAAAGTTGTCTACACTCCTTTAAACTTGCCTAATTTGGTAAGAAATCTAATGGGTTGGTGGAAAACCCAAGGCTAAGGAATTCAGTGAGGAGTACTCTCTGTTTCAGCTGACTGAACAAGTGTGAACAGCACACGCAACTCTCCTCAAGAAAGTCCTAAGAGTCTGCCCCAACCCTCCTAATTTCATTTCACATCGAGCGCATGGAGGAAGATAAATATTGAAATGGTTATCATTATTACTCATGCTGAGGTTGAGTTCTCCTCACAGACGGGGACACCTTCCACTAGACCAGGTTACTCATCCAACCTAGTATTGAACACTTTCAGGGATGGGGCATTGACAGCTTCTCTGAGCAATCTGTTCTGGTGTCTCACCACCCTCACAGTACCAAATTTCTTCCTGATATCTAATGTAAATCTCCCCTCTTTCTGTTTAAAACTGTTACTCCTCATCCTATAAGTACACTCTCTGATAAAGAGTTCCCCCCTCCCTCCCCCATCTCTCTTGTAGAGCCATTTAAGCACTGAAAGGCTGCTATAAGGTCTCCTCAGAGCTTTCTCTTCTCAAGGTTATTCAGCCAATTGTCTCAGCCTGTCCTCATAGCAGAGTTGCTCTAGCTCTCTGATCATTTTTGTGGCCCTCCTCTGGACTTGGCCCAACAAGTCCACGTCTTCCCTGTGCTCAGGGTCCCTGAGCTGGACACTGTACTCCAGGTGAGGTCTCAAAAAAGCAGAGCAGAGGGGCAGAATCATCTCCCTTGACTTGCTGGTCAAGCATCTTTTGATGTGGCCCAGGACATGGTTGGGTTTCTGGGCTGCTAGTGTGCATTCCTGGCTGACGTTGAGCTTCTCCATCAACCAACACCCCCAAGTCCTTCTCCTCAGGGCTACTCTCAATCCATTGTCCACCCAACCTGCATTTGTGCTTGACATTGCCCAGACCCAGGTGTGGGACCTTGCTCTTGGCCTTGTTGCACTTCATGAGGTTCACGTGGATCCACCTCTAAAGCCCATCAAGGTTCCTCTGGACAGCATCTCTTCCCTCCAGTGTGTCAACCATGTCACGCTATACATAGAGTACACATAAACATGGGAGGCAAAATCTGTCATTGCCTTCTTTTTAAGAGACCTGACTGGCCCAACAAATAAGACTGCCACAGAGTTTGAGGATACTGGGAGGAGACACGGGATGAAGTTCTATTGGATGAGCAAACATTATTCTGAATGCAGTGCCCACACCCTGTGGAGGAAAATGTGTTGCCAATATCATGCTATTAGCTATGTACCATTTCCTACTACTGCTTTAAATAATTTAACTCTCTTCCTCTGTTAATATACCAACACATGGTACTGTGTTCCAATAGGTTTTGTGTCCTCTACAACAAACAATATCACATTCAGAAATTAACCTGTTTTTAAATGAGAGGAGGGAGAAGAGATAGGGAATGCCACAGAACCAGCCTTGCATTTCTACACTCAGATAAATTTTCATCTGTCCCAAATATATGAACAGGACCATCCCGAACAGGAGACTTAGTAAGATGGGACTCCTTGATGACCTCAAAAATGAAAACAGATGAGCCCGATCTTTTTATTAACTGACTCTGGCTCCAAGTGCTTTCTGATAGCACAGATGACAGAAAGAACACTGGACTCTCTCTGCCCTCAGAATAAAGTGGGTCACACATCACCATCAATTTTTAAGCAAAGCTGCTCCCTTGGAATCAGTGCTTGACTTGTTCTTAAAAACTGTGCACTGATCTACCCCTTTAATGTAGAGAAATGATGATCTCTATACCAAACAGGGCAGAACTGTACTCTGTAGTCCAGTGCAGCAAGAGATTTAGACTCCAGTGAAAACAGGAGTCCTTTTATGGATGAACAAGAAGCATTATTACTTCCACAGATTGTTCTCTATAATTGTTGCTTTTTTTTGCTGTTTGATTTTATCATTCATGTGGGATTCATGTCATTTAATGGTAGCTACCTAAGCACAAGGTATCTTGTCTAGTTTAATCATCTGTGTTCTTTTTATAGTTAACAGAAGAAATCAGCCCCACCACAAGCTGATTCATCTCACCCACCTTAGCAAATTGTCATTGTCTGCAAACTATTCATATCTGTGCGTTAGTTAGACTAGTCTTCTCCCCAAGTTAAATTAAGAGCTGAAAGTCCTACTGAACAAGAAAGAGTCCTCCAAAGCACTTTTTATTTTCAAGTCACATCCATAGGGATCTTGTCAAAAGATAAAAAGAATGAAGGCAAATAAATAAATAAATGTTCTCCTATATATTTTCAAATAGAAAGGGCATATAGTTAGTGGTATGCAGCCCCCTACACCTCTTTCCTTCATGCCCACACCCACAAATTCTCAGGGCTCCCTGAGCCTTTAATCTCCTCCACTCACCTCCCTTTTTGAACGTACCTGGCTCAGATAGTTCTGTACCAAATCCTCTGTGTCTATGCTCAGATATTCCTGTGAAAAAAACCCTTTTTTAGCAACTTAGCTAATCCTGAAATCCCAAAGAGATACCTAAGATATGGGTCCTCTTCTCCCTCCTAACAGTATCAGGTGATAGGGCTTTTTCAGAAATGTGACTTGAGATTTGCAGTCCTTTGAAAACACAGGTTAACCAATAACAAGGTTTTGTAGCAGATGAATTCTTCAGTGGCACCACATGTTGCAACAGCAGGAAAATTACATCCTCTGCTGCCACATTTGGATATATTCTCACAAAGAGAAAGAGCCAGCAGTTTTAAGAGTAGCAAAGATACTCATGTATCTCATGTATTCCACTAGATTTAAGAGAAGTACACAAGAGAAAGTCATTTAGAAGATGCCTAGGAGCAACTACCATGAGGGGACTGCTCTTGTACTGAATAGTGAGAAAGCAAGAGATTCAACCAAGTGCTACAAATCTTCATGTTGATCACCCTGAGGTAGTGCCAGCCATATACAGTTTCTGCGAGTATCTAGCAAAGTATTTAAAATTACTCTGCTTAGCCAACCATGGCTTTGTAATCTCCTGCCTATCATAACAGTTGTTGCTTATGGAGAGTGACCTCACTTGCTATTACTCACTGAGACAAATCATTCCATCTTTTTTCTGTGTCCATTTGTAAATGAAAAAGCTTGGGAGGAAAAGGTAGAATTTCCAAAGGCTTACTGGTGGTCTAAGTGTTGAGCTGAACCATAAATTACCTCTTGAACAGCCAGTCATAAAAGAAATAAAAAGTATTTTTAAGCAGCTAATGGTCATTCATTTCTCAAGCTCTGAGCAGTTCTAGAAGGTTCCTAAATGCCCACTTTACTATAGCACTGAACACCTGAAGAGCCATTGCTACCCAGACAAATCACATGAGGTTATAAAATTTGGTGATTTATCTCTTTTTTCAGTTGCTACTATTTTGTCACCAGTGACATTTGTCCAGATAAATAGTGCCCCAGGTAATTAAGGAACCCTTAGTCCTGGAAGGATGCGCCATCCTTATCATCCTCTGAGGCCTCTGTCCCAGCTCCCAAAGGTGAATTCCAAGTCTAAATAGCTGCTGCAGCCTTTCCAAGATGCTCATATAAGGAAAAAGGTGCTCCTGCAGCCATCCCAGTTTCTGTTATATGACTTTTAGTCACTTCTTTTGCAGAAGTCAAGAAAAGATAAATGAGGAAGTAGCTGGAGATGTCTAGACTCCCCTCCATCCACCTCTTGTGTGCCATACTGACAAAACAGGTAATATAACGCATAAAACAAAGACTTTCCTGACTGGGCTTTTTAACATCTTACTCACAGATTCAACACCATTAATCTTCGTTTGGAAAGCCACGGATATTACTTTCTATAGCAAGTAAATAATCATTCTTTTTTATTACTTGCTCTCTGTAATAATAAAGGTGCATATTTTACTCTTCTGTTTTTTACTAAGGAGACAGAATTACAATGCAGGTTGTACTCTTGCTTCAGGTGAGCCCTCATCTCCCATTTTATACTGGAGTTTATCTTTCCTTTATAATATAAATAAACCAGAAATAACTACCTCTTACTCATTTACATTGGCTCCACTAAAAACAATATTCAGATATCAACTGATCAAATAGGACAATTCATCCGTGCAATAATTGCATTATTGTGGGCTTATCCAGAAGAATTGTAAGGAAGATAAGGATGTCCCCATGGGAAATTCAAACCCAAGTAGAATGTAAATTTGGTGAATGCACAAAAACCCACGTCATTCATTTCCTTCTATAGCAAGAATCTCAAACTGAGAAGTCAAGTAACTTAAAACAATTCTTTAAAAGTCATAGAGATGAGTCATATTAATTACAGAATTACTCCCGTCTTTGCAAAAGGAAGGGTATGTATTTTTTTCACAAGTCATTAGATTCCATCAGCTAGTATTTAGAGTTCTATTGAAGTGTAAAAGATGTAGTTATTGTTGCTCATTGTTATTTGATACCCTTCACTTTCCACTCTAAGGCATGCTAAGTATAAAAGAAAATTCAGGCTGTAGAGACAACTCTACTAAAAATATCAGCCCATTATCTTTTTTTTTTTTTTTCCCTTCCTTATTGGAAAGGATGAAATACACCCATCAAAGATATTATAAGCCAGTTGCACCCTTTTGACGCAATCCTATATCACTGCAGTCCATGTAAATTCAGTAGGAGCAGGATTAAAGACTTTACTGGAACAGCAGTGGTATATTATAGGAAGCTTTCATATAATTGAAAATCCTCCCAGCAACAAAGTGCTTTGTACGGAGACACTGAGTTTGTGGCTGAAAAGAGAATTTTAAACTACTCAGCAGGCGCCAAGCCACCAGTTCCTGGTCCTGCATCTTTCCTATAGAGGAGGAGTGCTCAGCACTGCTGTACTTCCCAACCTGGGAACAAGTCTGCCTTACCTCACCTCCTTGCTATGAACGGCTTCTCAGTGAGATCACATCACACCTGCAAAAACTAGCCATCCTTATATGTGTCCTAGATATGACATGTTAGAGCAGCAGGCCTTCCTCTGCTGCTCAGCAAATCTCTGCTGCTGAAAGATTTTGCTGTTCAGTTCATGAACCCAAAGACAGTTGAGTTTACAACTGCTTTTTAAGAAGCTGCTTAAAACTTAGAGCTAGATTAAGTGAATACACAAAAGTTTCAGGAGATGCATGCATATTTCCTACTTTTCCAAAGGAAAAAAAAGCGTATTTAACAAGAGTGTATTTTAACAGCAATTTTATAAATGGAAATTTTCACACTGGATGCAGCAGGATGGGCATCATCCCCACCACACATAGGTCCAGAGATTTCCACAGGACTTTAATGCACATATTACACAGGCTGGAATGACTGCCCTCTGTGCCCCTGTCCTTCTGCCCTGTTTCAGGCAGAGAAATCATTCTTTCTCACTTCCAGCAGGGGCTTGGGGTTGAACAAGAGCTTTGACTACATAAAATAAGTGACTCTCTCTTTAATAACCTGTTGCTATCAAATGCTTATATCCATTGATTATCCCATATGACAATCAACATAAAAGCCAACATATCTTTTATTGCAAAGGAAATTGCTCAAATGACATATAGCTGCTTCTGTATTAGTAAAGACTATACTGCACAATGAAATTTGAATTATTTGCCTCTGAAATGGAAGCCAAAACATCCCATTTTATGCTGTGTCCAGTCAAGTATCTGCATTTTGGTCGTTATGGCACCAACTTACTATCTTGTATTTATACTTGTGGGAAATATTCAAAGCCCTTTTGGCACTAACTGACTTTATTGTGGCAAAATACATATATGAAGATTGCCATCCAGCAAGTCCATTCAGTTATTTCCCATTTATTTAGTTTTCTTTTAAAGCCTTTACTCTTCTTACAAGATTTCCGTTAGACTAGGAGGTTTAAAAAGTACTGCTGAGCCAATTAATTGTATTAAACAAAATTATAAGGAAAACAATATCAACATGCCTCCACAATAATTATCACTGATCTCAACACAATTATTTTTAATTTTTAATAGTACTTACGGATTGATGCTGTCTGAACACTGGGAAACAGTTAATTCTGCTTTTTATAATTCTCCTCGTCAGGGTGAAAATACCTAATACACAAAATACACACATTTCAAGCAAATATGACAGAATGAGGGCATTATGGTTATGATACTCTACGTATATTTGGAACTGTGGGTAAATTTAGTAGGGCTGCTTCAGTTGCTTGAAATAAATACAGTCAATGCCATCATCTGAATAAGAGAGGAAAGACCTGGAACCGCTTGGTAGTTAAAATCGGGAGCGAGCAATCCTCTGGAAACTGGATGAACAATTCAGAATCCCATTTAGCTGCAGTGAAAACCCAGCCTTTGCATCACCGTGCCCTCCCAGCGTCAGTGCCACGTGGGTATCCACCTGGTGCCTCATACAAAGCAGTGGTTTATAAACCACACAACTGCACCCACACTTCAACATACCCTGTGAGCATCTTACACATGATGCATTAAGTGAAACTCAGTGCCAGTCTCCTGTGTCCTTGAAGCAATATGAATGTTTCTGCTCATCTATACTCTGAGGGCATCATCCACTTTTCCTGAACACCGATTTGAATGGACTTTGGAACTGGCTGCTGTCTCTGAACCTCTTTGCACAAAAGAGAGATTGCAAATGCAGAGCCGAGCCGCTGTGCCTGAGAAAAGCCTCTCTAATGTCACATCTCATGCCTAGCACAGGGCTAAAATGGATGCTGCACGTGTCAGGACCAGGAATGTGTTCTGTGTCCTGTGTCCTACAATGGGTTACAGAAGTTAGCTTATGCTGATCTGACTCTTTTTGTATCTGTTTCCTAACAGAACAAGTTTGAACCTAATTAGTTCTTTTAATTAAGAACCTAATTATTATGACATATTTAGTAAGGCCTATTCTATGTCCTTAAAGAGGCAACAGTTATTTAATTAATCTGTCCAGACAACAGGTTGGCAGGTAGATCCAGGGTCATCAGAGTGTTGGGTTGTCTTAGTCCAAAGAAAATTCACAGAGAAAAGCAAAGTAATCCAGGGAATATAACTGGGGTGAGCAGACCTCCTTTCTCTCCTAGGGTCCTTCAGGTTTTTCTAAAACCAAAAGTTTGTCTGCTTTTTCCATATACATTAAAAATGGAAAGAAGATTTTTTTTTTTTCTTACAAAGCTTGAATCTTTATAGGCACACAGGAGACTATAACTTCTTATATAATCCCTATAATACATACACTCCTCATTATAAACCCTATAATAAAGCAAAGTAACTGTAAGTTTCCTATGACTGATTTTGCACTTCCCGTATCAAGAACTCTTCTACAGAGAAGTAAGTTTTGCGAAACAAATGTACAACACTTCCAGAACAAAAGGAGAATCAGGCTTACAGGTTGTTTCTAAAGCATATTTTAAGAAGCAAGCAGAACCTGATGAAATGTCAAGAACCAATTTGTTCATGTGAGATTTGCCACAGGTAGGCTCTAAAAGTCAGTGAGAGCTTAGTTTCTATTTCACAAGTCCTGATCATATCAGTTAGCTTCATGCTGTTAGATTAACTTCCACACTGAACTTTCCAGAGACAGAGGGAAAAAAAAGATAAGGGAGAAAAAATGTGAAGAGAAGCCTAAAAGAGAGGCAAAGGAAATAAAAAGAAGCTGGAGAAGGGATACAAAAGCCATAAAGAATACAGAATTGCCAGGATTAAAAAAAAAAAAAAAAAAAAAAAAGGGGGGGAACCATATGCAAGAAGATGGGAGAGGAAAACAAAATTTTTTCCTATTGTTTCCTAAAAACAAAAGTTTTTCCTATTACCAGGAAAACAAAATGAGGATTTGCTGAGACTAACAGAGGGAAGGCAAAGCCCTGAGTATTTCATTGTCTTTAGCTGAGGGGATAAGACAAACACTAATGCATTATTTTGCCCTCAGAGCTAAGCAGGGCTTACTTCCATTCCAAGTGTTTTACAATATCCTTTACTCATTCATGGAGGTTGTGATCTTTCGACTCCTGCATCATCCCACGGAAAATATTGTTACAAATGTAGTGGGGTCTACTTTCTGCTCAGTTGTATTTACTTTATAAAATTGATTTAAAACAAATTATCACAAGGTCAAAGGGAAATTCTACGTTTAAGCTAACTTGGATCAGATCATTAATGCTACAATTCCTAAGATCCCAATGGAGCTACACTAATTTACATCAGCAGGGAATTTGGAGTGTGTCCGTCCAAGTACAGCCTAAAGCAGATACCTAATAAAACTATTAAAATTAAAAGTGACATAATTTCATTGAAGTGAGGGTATTTTACTATACTGAGGTCAATGGAGTGCAGTTATATCAACCAGGTCCTCTATTGCTTTGCATTGATTAATTTCAGTATACTTTCCAGACCAAAATTCAAAAATGTTTGTATCTTTCATTTAAAAGAACACAGCAAATCTTCTGTAGTTTAATAATATTCTTCTTCAGTTTCTTTTTTATTTTTGTAGCTATTTGCTTTGATTTATGAGAGACCTTCTAATACACATTGCTCAGACTCTAGTTCCATCAAAAGAGCTCATGTCTAAATACTGCCCACATATACAAATGGCTTAATTTTCACCTAGCATAAGCAAAGGGAAGAATATAGGAACATTGCACTAGCTTGATCTTGTGGTTCACTTAGCCTTATAGTCATATATCTTTCTCTAATAGCGGCCATCACAACTTTTACAATTTATGGTATAACCTGTTCTCACCATTAAATATTTCTTTACTGGGATAAGCATGGCAATTAAAGACCCAGTTTATTACTTCTTCCAAAAATACTTTTGAACATTCTTCTCATTGTTACTAATTGACTAGACTCCTTATGAATGTTGTTAAATTTTTGCTCTGAATGGTTAGGGGTTTTTTGCAAATAAAGTTATGGGGTCTGTTCAGAGTTATTAAAATTGCTGAGGGAACATTTCTCAATCAGGTTTAATTATAACATTTCACATGTTCTTTCCCATCCCGTTCCTTATGCTTCTTAATGTCTTTTTCAATTTCTGGCCACAGTTAAAATCTTCATTAAGCTGTCTGTAACAACATCCAAATCTCTTTCCTGAACTGAATAATTAATTCCAAATCCTTTCCACTTTCATAGATGTTTTAATACTTTGTATGTAGTGAGGGTGAGTCTCATTTGCTGTCATGATCCTGGTGAAGCTCATCCATCAGTATACAATATGGAATAAGACCACAGGGCCGCTGAGTCTGGAAGCTCTTCACCAAATAATTGATGTTTAAACTGGAAAAAACAGTACGAACAACTTTCCATTCCCACACACCGTAAATCAGTCTTCCTTAGTGATGACTAACTGATACTCCTGTACTCTGCAAATTTTGCTGCCTTTCTATTCATCGTCTTTTTCTGGAATTACTAAATATATTAATCAATGTTGCAACTAATATGGAAAGTTAAATTATTGCTTTTATATTTTACCTGTCAGGAGGAAACTCTAAATTTCCTGCCTCTTCTCATGTGGAGAACCAAGCTCAATGTTTACATAATCTAGAAGCCACTTTATCAAAACATATATTCTATGAAAGCTGAGGAAAATGTGTTCCAGAATTTTTATATACTCTTTTTTTATTCTTGATTCTCATAAAATATGAATCAGGATCATGAGGAATTTATGAATTCATTTTTTTTCCCCCAGTAAGAGAATATGTTCCTGTAAAGAATAAATTTAGACTAAGGTATTATAAAATGCACAGAAATGCACTATGGAACAATTCAAACGCTTTCAGAAATAGAAAACAGTGGGTTACAGTGCAATATCAAGGTGGTGAGGACTCAGTTTCATTGTGCTCTGAACTTGGTTTAACTCTCCACTGGTTTTACTTTTTTACATCTTTAGGGGGGGGAAAAAGGATCAAATTGTCATTACAGGTAATTAAGAGAGAACTTGATCTTCAGATATGAGCTTTAATAATTTAGCCTCCTTTTAGCAATCATAGCCTGAAGCTAGAAAAGCAGAACAGAGAATTTCCCACAGAAAATTAGTACCTCAGCACTTCTTTACCATTTCTTTCATATGCCTTTCAATCCTAGAAGCCCATTCACTTGACTTGTATCTATCAAAGTTCATGGCACTTTGGCATATGCCAAGGCAAAACGGGAGACTCAACTCATCCGTATCTCATACCATACACATTTCTAGGCCCTGCCAGCATTGCAGAAATTAATCAAGTCATTGTTATCCAGTCACCCTGATTGGAGGTTGTTCTTTACCCTTATAGCTTGTGAGATCCTTTGTCCAACACTGCTACAAGGAGAAGATAGTGTACCTCATCCAAATGAAGAGAGGGAATCTGAGACAGGCTGCATCAAGCGTGAACAGGAATTAAAAGTTTTTGTACATTGAGCTTAAAATCTGATGAGAAGTCTGAACACCTTCACAATATTTCAAAACTCACTAAGCATGCGTATGGAAATTATGAGACTTCCTATAGCTTCTGTGTGCAGCACCCACATATGAGATGGCACTTGAATCAGGAAGAACAATGTTATAGTAAAATGTTAATCAACAGGAAGGTAAGATTTCCCTTACCATGCTTGAGAAACCAGGAAATCAAATGGATTTAACTTACTTAAGATATATTGACAATTTATAGCATTTGAGAAAGATTTATCATCTGGTTTCCATGAAAAAAAAAGTAAAGAACATATCTGTAAATATGTGTAAGGAAATGTTTAATCCAGGTGTCTACAGGTCATGACAAGGCTTCCCTGGGAATGATTCACAGGTTTCCATATTAACTGTGTATATGGGTAATTATAAGACTAAGTAAAAATGCAGGGAGAACATTCACAAGCAATGCCTGATTGCCTGCTATTTACAGCTTGTTGAGTTCATGAGATGTGAACTATTAGCGGAGTTCTGGGAACTGTAAAAATCATTCATTTTTTAATATTAAGCCATCCTTTCCATTGACCAAATGCCAAGGGATAGTCTGTGCCCCAGTCCTTTCACTAGAAGCCTCGTTAAATCCTGCAGTTCAGAACTATGTTGAGAAGTAGCCACCAGGGGTTCACCAGGCCACTCACAAAGGCACTGTGCAGAGCTATTGATGGGAGCATCACCAGGCTTTGCTAGAATGACAGGTAACTTACAGCTGAACATGAATTTTTAAAATTTTTTTTAAAATGACCCTTTGCAGTGTGCAGTTATAACTGCCCTTACTCTTCCCTGACCTCCACGTCGTTGTAACTCTGGGTCATACACGGTCTGAGGAAAATGCACAATGGTGGTGGTTGCTAACAAAAGAATCCATATAGAGGCTAAAACTTTCCCTAATTTCTACTAAGAGGATAATTCAGCTAAGCTTTCTAGAAGTTGACAGGGCACATTTGTAAAGTGAAATGTTTTTGTTGATGAATTAAACCCCATAAAGACTGCTAGTAACCCCACTTGCATACATCTGGTTTTCTTGAGGCCTAAGATTCGCTCCAGTCTGCAAAATTCAGAGTGATGGGTAGGAACAGTGAAAATTCAAACCAACTGTATGTAAATTCAGCCATCCTTTAGAGACAAGTGACCATCCCCAGTGTATTCTTTTGCCTACTTGTGCTGAATTGTTTGTAACTATCCATTATCAAACATCAACTTGATGATCTTTATGGTGCCTTCCAACTCTAACCATTCTATGATTCTATGATCAACTGGTTTTTAAGGCCATAAATTTTAAAACTGCCTACCTGCTGAAAATACCCAGCTACAGACTTGCTTTCAAATAAGCGCTACCAACTTTCATATACAAGATTTGTAAGTATAGGGAATGAGTGAGTGAAATAGCAACTTCTGCCCTGGATTCTGAACTGGCCAGTGACCATTAAAAGAGCTTTCCTTCTGCCAGTAATGCTAGAGTCCTCACACATACTCCACAGAGTCTATTTTGCAATGCACAAAGCTCATTGCAAATGTGAAGATTGGTAGGTGGGAAAAAGACATTTGATTTGGTTTTGTAGACAGTAAACCGTGTTCATTTCACATATTTAAACTAAACCGCACAAAATAACTAAAAGGAAAAAAAAAGTGTGAAGGAAGCAAGGCATTAGACCAAAGATCAGATTTACTGCTAAGCCACAGAAAATAGAGTTGGTTAACACTGAATTTGAACTATCACGTTAAAAAGAAAAAAAAAAAAAGATGTGTCCCACCAAACGTTGCCATGCTTCTGCGGTGAGATCCTTGGGACAGACAGGTGGTAGAACTCTTTTATAAAAAGTAAACCACCATTAACTGTCATGCTACGTTAACACCTATTTCTATCAATTTACAGCCAATTAAGAACTGCATTATTCAGTTACTTTCTCTTTATGCTAGCTGGTGTGTTAAAAAGAGAACATTGTTAAAAAGAAGCACTTGAGCTGACACTAGTTCAACAAACCTCAGCCACACTTACTGCTAGTTGCCATTATCTTTCCTACCATATCAAATCGGGGGAACTCAGAAGGGGCATTCCAATTCCCCCTGGTGGTACAATTACTGACCAAATACTCATATGAAGTAGAATTAAAGGGAATCATAACAGAGAAAGACACTGGTAAGCATGAAAGACATGGATCTCTATAGCATCTGCTTAAAAATAATAAGCCTCACAGGTTGAATACATAAAATGGCTTTTTGTATCAGAACAAAGATCACATTTTCCTTGCTTCCTTTCCCACAAATGGCCAAGAACAGATGTCTAAAGGATCATAAGAACAAGTCCACAGTGCTGTGATACTTCCTCAGAATATCTTCTCAGCCTCCAAAAATTTGCATCTCAGAGCTTTCCTAAGCCACAAATATAGAAAGGTGGTGACTTCCAGAACCAGGTCTGGTAAGAAATGCAGGACAACCCTTCCCTCCAAATTTAACAGAGGGTCATTAATGTAAATGCAATGGTGGTGGAGTATGTTACTAAGTCAGTTGTAGAAAATAGGAACAAAAATCACTCCAATAGCCTGTGCCAGAATGCTACAGGCAGTAATATCAACTGAAACATTGAGGTCAACAGGGATGAACAAAGGAAACCACAGACTAATAAGCAGTTTATTTAAGCACAACAGAAAAGTCAGTGTCAATGCTGCAAAAACGGCACAAATAAGGTTGGAAACAGCAGCTGAATATGTTGGCTGGAACTGACATGGGGCGGAAATCCATGATGGTTATACTAATGAAATATTAATAACTACTCACCTTATCTACTAATTACAGTGCCCAAAGTGTGTAAAACAACATGTATTCAAACACCACTGCAAAAGGCCAAAGGTGCTGCACCTTCCCATCAGTTTTAAACCTTTGCTCATTCGAACAAGACCTGTCAATCGTCATGCCTCCAGCTCTGTCACTGAACTGATGTGTGTCTCTAGGAAAAGACCTCATTGCTGAAATTTTCATTTTAACACATTAAGTTTTTCTCTATTAATTAGACTACCAGAAACAAACAAAACTGTCAGAGAAAACAATCCATTGAAGACCCTACACCAGCTTTCAGATCTTCCAATTTCACACCATCTATAAGGAACACGATTTCTGTGTTCATTGTTGTTTCCAGAAACAAGAATCAGCTCCTCTCAATTTCTGTCATCTGGACTCAAGTGTTGACTGAATGTTCACACTAGTGAACTGTAACAGCTCTTCTTTCCTGTGCTTACACAGGAATGCTTTTACAGTGAATGGCTTAATTTTAATTTCCTTTTTAATGAAAGGTTTAAAATCCCTCTCTACGCTGTTGTAGAATGTCTTATGTGGAGAATTCAAGTCTTGGTGTGATTCTACTTACAAACCAAGTTAGAAAAAAACATTGCAGGGCATTTGGATTTTCAGCTCAAACAGACAGTTTTTAATTGGCATATAAGTCCCTTTCAGATTTTTATTTTATACCGAGAAGTAATTAAGCCAAAAGGGGGAGAAAAAGCCAAAGAACCTCCTACTCCATGCCACTGACTAGAAGTAATCTCTTCACTTTTTCTACTCAGGTTTGGACTTTAGCTTAAATGTAAGTACAAATGTTTCAAGCACTTCAGGAAACTGGCCAGGTGCTACTCTGCTGAAACCAGCTATAATCCCCAGCTCCTCTGGTCTCCACTTCTTGCTTTTCACAGGCTGCATGGAGCCATCCAGTTTCTGCAGAAAGTGTATCAAAACAGTTCTTATTTGGAGAAGTTCCTTTCTATTCCATGTTCCTACAGACCTACGCATTATCAACACCGTATCATTACAAACTGCTAAAAAAATCATGTTGCTTGAAAAAAAAAAGAAGTTCCGTTGCAATTCACAAAGCATGTTTGCTGCTGTGCAGAGATTTGACAGGAAGGGAATCGGGAATGGTTAGAAGTGAAGACTCCAGCAGTGGGCAAGAGCCACAACTGAGTTATATCTAGTTTGTGCTATTTTCATTTTAATATTATTAACATAGAAAGTATCATGCACAGTAGGACACATAATTTGAATGGGAAGGAAATGGGTTATTAATATAATATTAAAAGCTTGACAATAAAGCATAGCCTTTGTTCTACATTTAGAAAAACAATTTCAGAACAGCATTTCTATGCAGCACATACGAACAGGAACGGGTCATTTTATTTTTGGCTTAGATTCACTTTAAAGCTCAATATTTTCATCACAATAGATCTTTCTTTGATGCTCTTTGTGCTGAACCTTTTTCCTCCATTTTTTTTTAAAATAAAACCCATGTGTTAGCTTTTGGCTTAGCTCTTTTCTTGTTCTGTTTCATTCTTTTAACTTGCTTAGAAAAACAACCCTTTGTTCTAGCCCCTGAACAAGCGGTATTGTTGCAGATATAAGTCTATTCTTGGTAGGTTTGTGTCTAAATGAGTATATATATGATGTACCTTGTCCAATTTAGTAAGATACAGCAACATATTTGCAGGGCATTTCCAACCTGTTGCAAGAGTCTCTGAAGTCTAGAATTACATACTCCAGGCTCAAGATAAGTTTTGATTTTGCAGCCTGGAGATTTGTGCCTACAACAAAATGAGGCAGAGATTTATTTTTTCGTCTTGGATCATTCTGGTGTCTATGCAAACAGGAATAAGAACGTTTGGAAGCTCCTAACTCTTCCCACTGACTTCTCATGGAATCTAGATGTCAAACGGTTAATAAAATTTTTTACACTCTTGTCCTCACTCAGCTAATAGATCTAATACAAATCAGCAGAGAAAAACTAACTTACCTAGAAGCAACAGCAAAGGAACCTCAAAATGTACTACTGGGATAGACTGTAAGGCATAGAGAGCTCCTGGCTTCTTTTTGTATTCTTTCTGGTTACAGTCTTTAGATGTTTTGTTGTATTATATTTCTCCTTCAAAGACTTCTGCTGATCTCCTCCAAAAGATCAGTCTACCCTGGTCCGTGTGGATTTCTGCTAGCTATTCACTAAACAGCTCAGTTAGACTTTTCCAGTACTTAAAGCAGAAGTCCTATCATAAAATAAAAATTTCATCTGATTGTGGATACACTGCAGATGATGGAAATGATGGTCAGATAAACAAGAACAACAGATGAAAAGAGAGCATAGATTTGAGGAACAGCTATTCCCAATTACATCAAAGATCCCATGTAAGTGTTCCCAGAAGGTATTAAGGAAGATATTTATCCAAGGCAGCATTCAGTCACACTACCATACCTGATAAGGTTTCACTTAGATTTTTCATGAATGTAGAATAGATTTCCCTATGAGCATGTATTTGTAGCTAAGTTAAAATCCAGATCTTCCTGCTTATACCAGTGATGTTCTGAGAATACAGGGATTTTGCTACGAGACCCTATACAGATGACATTCCATTTATATTTAGTGTTTCTTAATCCCTCACAATGGAACATGTTATACAGTAACATGTTCATTGTCTTTATGACATTTTAACAATAGCTGCTTAATAATGAATCTGAAGTTTTAAAGCGTGATGATCCATTTGTTTCTTTTTCTAACCCCATTTAACATTCAGAGATAAGGAGAGTCAGAGATTTTTCAATTGCTCTATTAAAATAACAAACTCTTAGATGTAAGTGCTACTATGGCAGATTTTAGAGCTGGCATGTGGGCTAAATGAAGAACCAAGGAGATTGATCCTTTCCAGAGGGCAACTGATCATGCTCAAGGAGAGAACCTTACAAAGGCCGAGTGGGACAGAGAGAGAAGAAGAAAAATATTTCCAGTTAGGAAGCACCCTTCAGCACAAGTGGAGATGAGACAGCTGAAAAGAGTAGAAATTAGATATGCAGCCAGATCTTCCAGGTAATGAAGAAAAAGATTTTCTTGCAGAATATAATGGATTTTGCTGCCACACTAGAAAAATCTCTTGGGTTATTGGAGTACTAAGTTCAGGGACTAAGGGTAGACAGATGTAATTTGAAGCTATGGATGATCAAGCGACCTGTACCTCAGAGCAAAGGTGGATTAGCACTGCAGAAACACACTGAAAGCCATTTCTAGAATATTAAAAGGGTAAACTATGTGCATTGTAAAATCTGAGATGTTTTCCAAAAGATGAGAATCTAATCTAGCATCATCTATAGCTTTCTGGATCTGGCAACTTCACTGTGACCCTAAACAACACAGTAGACCCTTCCTAAAAATACTGTTTATTGTGTACATTTAATACTGGCATTAAAAATGTTTCCTGGCAGCAGACAGTTTTAGAGGGAAGTTATTCTGATTTCTCTTCAATGAAATGTGATTTAATAGTATTTAAATAGCATGCTCCTTCCAGCAAGAGACGTAGCCTAGTCACACCAGTAAAGGACTTGTTCTGTTTCCTGACAAGCTCAGTTTTGGTGGAAATGAATGTACAGCACTTAGCTAGTCCCTTGGTAAAATAAAGAATGCAAGATGTCAAAAAGCTGGGCTGAGAACTGTTCTTGCTGAAAAGTGCCAGTCTCCAGCTACAGAGGCAGAAAACTCAGGCTGAGTTTTTCTACTGCCACCCATCCTATGGTTCTAGCTACAAGGTGTTCCACTGGGAAGAGAAACAAAGAAAAAAAAAAAGTAAACAAAATAAAATTATGTTCTATGTACCTGATTTTGCTCCTTAAATAAAGAAACCAAGCTTATATTACCAGAGCCACATTTCAGAAAGATGGTTGGCTCATTTCAATAGTACCTTGACCTGGCTGGAAAAAAAAAAAAAAAATTCTGCAAAAGTCTTGCAGTTGATTCGATTGATTCGTAGTAGATTGGCCATCGCAGGTGTGAGCGTAAAGAAAACCAGCTAACAATCGCCAAAATGCAGACAGTTTGACTTGGAAGAAATAAACAAAAAGGGCTAAAAACCCCCTGGGCTTCAAATCACTGGGCCAACAAGGATCGTGTGAGAGCAGGCTAAAATGAACTGAAAATAATTTCCCAGACCAAGAAGAAATTTCTGATGAAAAGAATTGTGCTCCTTGTAAAATTTATGCCATCTGCTTCTCCTGACAAGATGTGTGTTATAAAATAAAAGTGAAGACCCCTGTGAACAGCTTCTTACTCTGAAAAAAAAAATACATCACTGAAAGTATAAAGCTCTCTTTTTTTTTATTTTTTTAATTGCATCCAATGAAAATAAGGACAAAAGTCTGACTTTCCCTTGTATTGATTATTCTGTGCTTTTAGTTATCTGCTGTGAACACAGTCATAGGTAAATGCTAAATATCCTATTGATACCTAATAAATCATTCGTGGGTTGTTTTTTTTCTGACCAGTAAGCCAGCGTTTATATTTGATCTTCTTCCAGCTAATATTGAATATGATTCATTTGTACTAAACAAAATCTCAAGGACTGAAAGATATTTAGAATCTGCCGGCAAGGTCATGCTGGCTGAATAATATATTTGATTTACACTGTAATGAAAAATTAGTATCTCTCTCTCATCTCAGTGAAGCAGGTGAATAAAATGCAGCTTTTAAATAACTGTTTTGTACACTCGAGTCCTTAGAGAGAACCTGAATAAACCTGAATACACATAAGTAGGAAACAAAATATACACTAACCGTGGTGTCATACAATCTGCCACTTAAATCCTTATCAGCACCCGAGGAATGAAAGGCAGCAAATGCAACTCCAGCCTTTGAAAAGGACTCCATGGGGTATATGAGAAACTATAGATAATTAATTGCGACTTCCAGGCATATAGCTAAAAATCAGAATGAAAACCAGAACTGGCAGATACTCATATAACCATAAGGGAAGAAGTCATGCAGTTTCTGTAGGCAGAAGGTGTGTCCTTCAAGCCTTTCGCAGGTCTTTGGAGGAGTCAACAAGCATGCGGATAGGTGTAGCATGGTCAATACATTGTCTTTGAATTTTAAAAAGAGCTTTTGACAGAGTTCTTGAAGAAGGAAAGCTTTCACAGAATAAAAGAGAACAGTTCTCTTGCAGCTCAGTAACACATTAAACATTAAGAAACCAGGATAAAAAGAAATATCCAGCATTCACAATGGAGGATGGTTGCCACAGAGGTCCAGTGGGGTCTGTTCTTTAAACAGATGCTATTCAGCATGTTATGAATGAATTGGAAAAGAGAGTGAACAGTGAGATAAAACTTGACACAAATTATTCAGATATCAGCAGATAAAATGCAATGTTGATTATTGCAATCAATAATAATAATCCCAGCATTTACAATATAGGATTCAAATTTTTTTTACCAGGAGAAAAAAAATTGAGTAATTTCAGATAGTTCTCTGAAAATACCATTTATAGGTCCAGAAAGGCAAGTAATATTAAATACCAGAGGGAAAAAAAAAAAAAAAAAAAAAAA
>VZRU01005389.1:138204-166543 GCA_013398155.1 Pedionomus torquatus | reverse complement strand
AAAAAAAAAGATAAGAACACACAGCTCATCCTTGGTATTGCCTTCTTTTTTAATTAAATTCTGATGATACCAAACTAAAGAGGAACACAGTAGAACTAGAAAAGATAAAGAACAAAAATTAGGAAGATGATCACAAGTATGGAACTGCTTTCACTCTGAGAGAATAAATAGTCCATGACTTCAGGTTTCAAAAGAGATGATAGATGACAGTCCACAATAAAATCTTGTAAGACAGGGATTAGCTAGTTTATATAATACAAGAAGTAGCCCCTACCCCTACAAATACGCAGGCTGCAGATTTAAAATAAATTTAAAATTCAGAGTGCCACATAATGTTGTGGAGGCCACAAATGTCTAAGCAGGACTGAAGAACAAATTAAACTCAGAGGTTTGTAATTATCTGGTCTGCCTCCTTCTGTTCCTGAATATTCTAAATGTCTGCTGGAAGAAGGAAAGCATCATTCTGCATATAACCACTGTTACTCTCATCCCTATATATATCTTTCAGAACTATGGTATTTAATATATTCATCGTTATACATAACAGTATTTCTACTCTTTTGTATTCTGTACTACTTTTTCCAAGTGCTTCTGGCCTCATTCAGGCTTGGAGTAGTCCACACTGCCCACATGAAGTAACCAGTCAATATTGCATTATATCCCCATTATTCAGCAAACAGCCAAAACAATTCATTTACTATATGCCATCAAACACAAGCTTCAAATGCAGAATTGTTCTGTTCCCAAGGGGCATGGGGACATAGTTGCCCCTCAATTTCTCTCCCCAACTCTTCAGTGAAGTCAGAAAATATCATTAGGGAAGACAAGAGACAAAGGGATGTCCATTACTGATTCAGATTCCCAGCTATCAAATTTTTTTTCATATCACCATTTTAAATAACTTTTTCACAAGCTCTATTTTGAAGGTGGTTACAACTTTCCCTTGAAGGTTTTTCCAGAATCTGATTACTCTCATAGTTCAGAACCTTTTTATAATTTTATTATTTCATTTCATTAATCTATTTTATGTATAATTTATTCATGAATTAATTTTATTAATTTGTTTTATTAATGTCTTCCTAATTATTACTAGCTAGTTTATATCCTTTTTCTTTGACCCACTATGTGTTTAATTGGCTACCTCTCTGCCATGGTATTTCTCAACACCCTTAATGGCTTCTCCCTTTACTTTTGTAGATATTCAAAGGTTGCCTTTTTACTGGCCTCTTCTCCCAGACCTCTTTTTATAAGGCTCAAAAGCCAGGCTCGTCTAGTGTCTTCCCCTATTCCTCTAAGCATCCTAGTTATCATCTTCTAAGTCTGTTCCGTTCTGAGTTCATCTTTCTTGAAGTCAGATGACCAGAGCCGTACACAGTATGGTGCCATATAAATCATTAAGGTTTCTTTATTCCTTGGGATGGAATTCTACTGACACACAACTTCTTCAGCTTAACTAATGATATTCTATAAAGGAGCCATGTGAGGTTACCTTGGATTCCTTTTCTTTGTTATAACAAAATCTAGATATTACTTGTGCTGTAAGTAAATAGAAGTGAAAGCATCCCAAAATATTTCATAAGGCCATTGACAGAAAAAGCTGAATAATTTGCACCATTCCTCTTCTAAAACCCAAAAACTTTTAAAAAATAAAAAATGAGACAGATTTTTGTACTGTCTTCTCAATTTTCATATGCACAAGGAGTTCATTGACTTATATGGTTCCTAAATGACTTTGACATTTGATTAATGAGAAAAATAAATCTCAGAAGAGTGAGGAAAATAATTTCTCTTAGAGTGCTGGGAGTTCTCTTGATCTACAATCACAGCCATAGTACAGTTCAGAAGGATACTACTAAACTACACTAATTAAGAGAGAACAATTTATGCTCTTTGTGAGTGCATTACAACTTTTTTGTCCTTACTTACATAGCAATATTTGTAAGTTCATCTGTCTTATATCAGAAACATATAAATAATTGTAATACAGAAACTTGAGGTTGGGTAAAATATAGGCTGATGAAGTCTTTTAGGCTTGTAGTGGAATGAAAGTTGGTCTTAAATTACTTAGCCTAAGGATTGCAACTGTAGTTTAATCACATTTTTATATGATGTTTGGTGCTATTTTGTATGGTCATATGTAGAGGAAATAGTTGTAACATGACAAATTTGGGATTCTGCTGTAATAACTTCAAGAGGATAAGAATTTTGACTTGAAAGTGAAGCAGAAATGGGAAAGAACTGTAAAGAATTTTAGTAAGTTGAAATTTATTAATTTATATTTTAGTAATCTTGATGGCAAATGCCATGAACAGCTAGCTCTCCATTCTCCTGTTGGATAGAGAGTATTAAAATTAACTGCACAGCCATCGTAATGGTGATGTTGTAAATGATAGCACAAAGGATGCCTAAAAACTGTTTATATTCTAAATCTGGATGTACATACTTAGTGGGATTGCTTAATGAAATAAGCATGTTAGTTATTCAATCACTACTGCAATGGTAGTTAGGCTAACATTAAAAATTGCAATTACAGAACTCCCTCAATCTTTAAGAAGCTAGGTAGCTTTGTAGATTTATTGTGTTACCATTTCTGCAATGCTGGCTTCCCATGGGAGCAGAGTTGAGCATCCTGAAATGGCTGTAACATTAGAAGCATATAAATGTTACTCACAAAAATCTAAGCATATAAGGGTTTTATACATACAGACATATCGCCTGTTCATGAAAACAAGAAGAAACAATTATTAGTACACTGACACACGGCTGGTCTATCAGCAAATCTGATTCTATTACACCTAAAGTCTTAAACTTCCAGGGCTTAGGGTAAAACAACTGCCAGGGCTTAGGGTAAAACAACCAATCTCTTTGGTTTTGATGTCTTGATAATAACTAAAATATTCTACAGTGCTTTGATGTTTTATGTAGTATCACCAGTTGGAGACCGGAAAATTAAAAGAAAATCAAATTAATTAGCAAAGTAATTAGGTGGTATTTAACACCAGGGATTCAGTAACTACAAGACAACATAAAGCTCCAGACATCAAAAAGTTATTAAGACCTTTATCCCAATTTTAAAAAATGTAGTAAAATAATGTAACTACTGGAGAAGATGAATTCTGTAATTACAGAAATGAGTCTTTTAACTTAAAAAAAAAAAAAAAAAAGTTTAGACTGTAAAACAAAGTGTAGTTGAACTCTTGGAGTTTCATTTGGCTCTGTTTAAACTTTAGGGTAAACTTCAATTCCTCCAGCAATTCTGTGCAAATTGTAACCTGTGTCCTTGCTGACTTGAAAGGTTTTATTCACCTGTCAGTAAACACTGTATGATTTTTCAAGTTTGCGATGAATTGGAAACTAGGAGAGTTTTCTGAACACTGCAATGTAGTCAAAGTCAGGACTCATATTTTGGCTCTAGGTGCTCATTTACAAATGAGCAATTCATCATGTGAAATAGAAAGGAAATAGCTCCAGGTTTATGTCACATTGTTGTGATGTGAAGTGCTTCTCGCTGACGTGACTCTGCTGTAGACGGAGTACCAACCAGACTGACAAAGCTGAGAAAGCAGCAGCTGAATTTTGCTCTGACTTTCCACATTGTTCTGATTAGAATGGGGAGACTGGGAAAAGCATCTAAATGTGTCTAAACCAGAGGCACACCACAGGTTAACGAACACTAAGGAAGGAGAAGACTTCTTTATGATGGTACCAATAATTGCTATTCTCAAAAGACAATAATAAATAAGGAAGAAAGCCTAAACTGAGTATATTGTTCTGTGCAGATGGCTCTTGGGAGAAGAAATAAAAGTCTCTTTGATAATTTGAGAGTAGGCAGAGAAGTCAAATATACTAACACAGCTGTAATCCCATACTGGCAACTCAAGGTAATCTAGCAAGTCTTCTCCATATAATATCAATATTCTGTTAAAGTATTGAAGATATTAGACACTTTGTAAATGGAGTAGATCATGTTGTTGGTTTTCAGCTGAGACAAACCATTTCTAAATTTATTAAACCCAGTGGAGAAGACAAACCTTCAGGACCTTGCAGAAGTTTCCGGTTGGATTTAGTTTTCTTATACTGAGGCTGTTAGTATCTGTAAAAAGGATAAAGTGTATCTCAAAAGAGACTGCCTGAGAATTGAAAAAGAATGCCTATTAAAAGCATAAAAAGGTCAAAGAAAGAAGCTGTGTGCCTTGATTTGTAACTATATAGCATTATTTAAAAAAAAAAAAAAAAAAGATGGATGAATTCTGTCTAATTCCTGGCTTGTAGCCCTGCAATAGACATGAATTTAATAATATTAAGAAATACTCAGAGTTCTTTTTAATAAAATCAAAGTATTGACTGAAATCAGAGACACTCAACATATATATTTGACTCCGTTAGATGTTAAACCATCATATTTTGCACACGCTGTGTATTCTGTGCTAGAAATGGAATGTTCTTTACAAACTTAATATGCCTAGTCTCTTACCCTATACACACAAACTACATTTTATAATAAGAGCTTTTCTTCTATTGAATAGTCAAGTACAAAAGATTTCAAACAAACAGCAACACATTCTAAAATTTAGGTTTTTACTACAGAATTTGTAAATCTAAAGTCTGTTCCCCCAGTTTTTTGTGAGCTGGGGTACAAACTTATGCTGTGGCTTTATCTAGATTCTGTATGCCTAAGTCTTGGCAATAAGGCATACTGTTATGTGCAACTAAGGATGCTTCTTTCCTTTATGCTGCACCATGCAATAACCCTTCACTTGTTAATTTTATTCTATAGTTGCCAGAATAATTTATGTCCCTGATGGCAGTTCAGTAATGTGTTCCTATACAAGTTAGTAGAAAGTCAATAGAAAACAGAAGAATGACTCTGTTAATTTCAATGGGCCCTGCTCAGAAGAGTTCTAATATTTTTGTTTGTTTATTTTAGATAGAAAAAAAGAAATAAGATACCACCTAGGTACTTATTTTGCAACAGCGTATGTTTATAGAGGATATATTTTAAAAGTTTGGAAGCAAACACCTAGAATATCAATTTTTTCATTAATGCAAGTTATGGATATGGATCACTAGAAGCATTACACTTGGGTACTGGCAGCCAATAGTTTAATTCATCCAAAATAATGGAACGGCCACTTTTACCCTCTATTACTCCCACTGGCATTAGGTCTAGACAATGTCACATCTAAGAGCAGCAGTTAACACCAGGGCAATCTGACACAAGCCTTGAGCTATTTCCCTTTTCCTTCACATGATGAATTGTTCATTTGCAAATGAACACCTTGAGCCAAAATACTAATACAGTTTCCTTGCATCCTACTGTTTGGAAGAATTATTATAATGACAATACCCATTGATATTACATAGATGCCTGATGTGATTTGTCACCGAATAATTTACTTTGTTAGTTAGTTAATATTCACAGAATACAGTCTTCCAAATTAAATCACATTTCAAGATGCTCAAATTTTATTAACTTCTGTGTTTGTTAATATAGGCCGTTACTCAGAAAAACATATATTTTGTCAAGTTGGAGCAAATTTCTGGGAAAAGGGACGAGATTTTGATGAATAGAAGCAAAGCAAAGCCTATTCTTTTACTGTTCAATAACAGTAATTTCACACAGAATAAAGTATGTTTTAAGATTGGGAACGTCTCAATGGTTACCATTTTTGTACCTGGGTTTTCTGCCACAACAGGAAAGACTTGCAACATCAATGCTGTGGCTTCAAATACAAGTGTGGCACATGGATGGGGGCACAGTTGCCGCTCCATTGGACTCACACAGCAGAGAAAGAGGCTATCTGAAACGCTGTGCATGCTACTGCTCTCCTTTGGTGAGCACCCATCCAGACAGGGTGCTGAAGTCATGAGTTGTACCTGAAAAAGGCTAGAAATGTACCTGGAAAAGGTTAGGAATTGTTCCTGAATGTGCTGGCTAGGGAGGAATGAAATAGAATCATAGGATGTTTAGAGTTGAAAGGGACCTCAAAGGTCATCAAGTTCCAACCCACCTTCCATGGGCAGGGACACCTCCCACTGGACCAGGTTGCTCAAAGCCCCATCCAGCCTGTCCTTGAACACCTCCCGTGAATTCCATTTCCGTAGAGCATGGTCCACATTATAAAGCAAGAAAGATATTAAACATATCCACTACAAAGCTGGCTGAAGTGAAACATTGGAAGGCACAAAAATCTTTTCAGCACTCGGAATGATAATCTTTCGGTTTATCATCTTTGAGTATTAAGACAGAATTATCTAAATTAAGGCTCCGACCTGAAAATGTTTTCCTCCTCACTGCAATTACACCAACTGCCTGCAAAAGATTGCTAATGCTTGTACTGCACCTTCAATTTCTCAGTCAAACACTGCCGTTCCTGAATTCTTTTGTTTTGCCTTTGGTAATCTTCCTCATGCCAGAGCTGAAGCTGATTTTGTCACAGCTAATACAGCCCTACTTTTGCCTCTTTTGCAGGAAAGAATGCTTCATTTGGTTTTAACATGGTTTCCAGGCCTAGATGAGTAATAAAAGTGTTTTGAAAAACGACACCCAAACAATGCACAAGCTTTAGATGTGGTTACAGGGCACTGTACACATTATTACAACATATCATAACTTTGAAGGTCATGCTTTTACAGTCTGCTAAGTGGAGTTCTCTTCAAAGCTATTGCAAAAAATATTGTCTAAGAGCACGCAGGGAAGAATGAACACCTGATGATTATGCTCTCTGTATCACAAGCAAACCCCTTCATTTTTCTCTGTGCTATAATGAAAAAAAAAACCTGTAAGCATCACACTATCTCCACAGATACGTTAATAAAAAGGCTAAATAAGTATTTTTAATAACTTTGGGACTTCAAAGAGAGAGGCGAGGGAATTCTGGGAGCTCTGTTTTATCGTGAACTTTGCAAGCAAGAGCAAGCATTCTACAAGCTATAAATTGACATTCCCAAAGGAATAGGAAAAAAACCTTCTTGCAGTATACATAAAACAGGTCAGGGATGCCAATTATGATATTATACAAGTCTTGCCAGAACTGCAAGGGATTTCTGACTGTCTGAAAATAAAAATCTCCTTCAGAAGCTAACACCTGTGTGTTTTATTAGCACTTTATACCAAATGGTAATGCTCGCTCCATTTCACTTCTTGCATTTTCGTTTGAATTTCAGTGGTTCAAGGTTCTCTTTTTCCCCCCACTGAGGACATTTTGATTATAAGGACAGCTTCCTCACAGCCTAACAGGAGAAATTAAAAAAAAACCCTCACAAACATTCTAATTAAAGATGGCCAACACAATTTGTATTTGTTCTTTGACTTAGAATAAGACATCTTGTTAAACTCCACATAGTCAAGATATTAAACAATTTATTTTGATTAAAAACTTTGAAATCAACCAGAACATATAGATGACAGAAATAAGGATAAAAAACCTTCTCCTTCAGTGAAAATGTGTGCTTTCCTAATAAGTTAATCTATTTAGTGATGCTTCTAGGGGAAGAGATTTCTATGAAACACTCCAGCAAATCACCCCTTCTTCCATTCATTCAAGCCTTTCATGTGTCGTTATTGCTTAGTTTTTAAAGATCACACAAATACTATTGTCCTTTCTTTTTAATAGCATAAGGAACTTTTCAAACCACAGCTCATTTTCTATTTTTTCATTACATATTTTTCTAGGGAAAAAAAGAACTAGCGCTTGCCAGGTAAGAGAGAACTCTACCAATAACTGTAATTTGGAATTTTCTCCTCTTCTCCATTTCTGAGGGGCTGCTGTATTACTGAAAAAAAAAAAAAAAAAAATTGTCTTTACACTTTCTCAGTCAGTACTTTTCCTGGAAGTGAGAATTTGATATTCAGAGGATGTACGTAGGAAACTAATCTTCCTCAAAGTACCACCAAATTTACTCAAAATGTTTTTGTGGTTGCTTCACTGAGGCATTTCTTTATGCATGTGTTTACAGATTTAGATTTATATTTTAGTTATATTTAGTTTATAGATTTAGATATCAAAGATATCAAAGATGTTTTTTCTAAAAAAAACAATATCAAAAGACATGATAAAATTTCAATAGTTAAAAAAAACCCCACCTGCTCAGAGCTGGGATGAGGACCTAAAGATATCTTTTTCATGACCCCATAAAGACAATAGTAGCTTTCATTTCACTGCCTTAATCTTTAAAGGCCCAGCCATAGGCCTGATCCTACAGCCAGTAGAAACCAATACCATCAAACTTCCATTAACCTCAGTGCTTAATGTAATAAGCTTCAGCACAGAACACTACAGAAAATGAGGGTTTCCAAGTGCCTACTTTCAACAGTGCTCAGCACTCAAGAACAGGTGTTTTTTTAAATAAGCAGCAGTTTTATGGTGTGCTTTATCTAGTCAAAAGGCACAAAATCTATGAAAGAAAGTTTTTTATTTATAAAAGAATCAAGCACTAGTCCCTCTAAGAACTCAGATCATGAGGTTGATTTCCTAATAAAACGAGATTTATGCAACCGTACAACTTTGTGTCTGTCCTTCTCTGAGCAGCACTTTCCAAGAACCTGGCTTATTTCAAGAAAATTGGCCAAAAAGAGTAATGATCTCAAAGATATTCAGTTCCTTCAAAATTTGAATGACATTGGCTGTGCAGGGGACCCAACAACTCTGCCATTTAGTTTCCTAATAATATTTCCACAAGCCTGCCTTTCTTCCTCATCCATCAGACCATAAAGTTTGAACATATTCAAATACAAATCTACAGCTAGATAACAAGGGTACAGGCCCTTTTTGAAGGCAGGGTGATCTGTTTGGCAGTAGCCTGTATTTTCATCAGTTCTATGAGCAATCTACAGAATCCTTCACATTCATTTGAAAGAACAATGGTAATTATTCATTGGAAAGAACAATATTAATTATTCATCCTCTTCTCCAATACTCTCTTTCTTAATGGACACATGACAAAACAAATATGTACTCTACCCCCACTGTTGTATTACAGCTTTTTCAATATTACTACAATAATTATGAGGAAGAGACATGATTAAGATGCTGTCTAGTGACCACCACTAACTGGAAGGAAAAAGCTCACTGGACAGGTAATGGTTTAACGCCACCAAATAAATAAATAAAAAAGCAAACAGCAGTGAGTACTTCCCACATTTCCTGCTTGTTTTGATGGATTGATTTCCATTTCTGGAGAGAAATGGAAGACTTGTAGCAATGTGAAAATCTGAACTTTAATTTTCTTCTGACCCCAAGGAGAAAAACAGTCCCTTGTAATAATCCTCAGATTCTGTTTTTGTGTTTGCAATTACAGTATTTTATGCATCAGCCTTAATAGCAATGTCTGCTTAACAGCAACATGAAGAATGACTCAAATCAGCTGTCTGAACACCTAGAAAACTGCATTTAGACTAGTTCTTCACAAATAACATTATATTATATGAAATATTTATGCTTAGAGAAAGCTCCAGTGGTCCTCTAACCACATAAACATTTTGATATTAGAACATAGAAATCTTACAGATGCAGAAAACACTTTGAGGGTGTTATGTGCATATCTGTTTTATGTATTCTTTAATTTTTTTACATCTGAAGTTAGTTTATCTCTGAGAATAAAAATGCAAGTAGTCAACACATATGGCGGTCACACAGTCACTTCACATTCATTTTAAGTCCAAGTCTCAGACTTCTGACAGAGCTTCTTCTATCAATTGGTATTGTTTGTAAAGGAAACATATTCCTAATGTTCATATTCTTAATTCACAATCTTACATACAGACATTTCCATGAATAAAAGTTATTTTATTTCTATAGCCTGTACACATTTCTTTCCCTAACTGTAGATATTCCTAACAGTCAGGTCCAGAAGTAGAACATTTGGGTCTCTTCAGATCTTATTAGCCTTAATTCTCTGGTTGTAGTGTTGATCCAAAGCTGAAAAGAACCTACTTCATTTTTTCTACTCAGCTTCTACTCTGTGGCTGCTTGAGATGATCCTGCTTCTGTAACAGACTGAGAATGCCTCATGTCAGCAAGCAGAGCTAAAAAGCACATCAAAGAAAGTTCCTACATAAAATGCCCAAAAGCTGAATGTCTGTGTGGAGTTCTCTTTTAATGCAGCTACTCATTTTACACGTGGAAAATGATCATTAATAAACATAAACAGTGCAGACAGCACTGTAATCAGTTAATATTAGAAGTCAAAATTCACAGCAGTGCACTGTGACAAGCTAGCCTGACATTCAAATCAGAGATGACCATGTCCTATTATACTGGGAGACCCACTGGAAGGAGGAAAGGCAGGATTCCAAGCACACAGCAAAGCTCTAGGAGTGCTCTCCCTTGTAGTCTCACTACACCTCCTCTGTGGCAACAGAGTCCCAGCAAAACTCTACACAGGCATGGTTCAGGTGTCCTTTATTTAGAAAGAAATTTATTGCTAATAAAGCCAGCAACTGGGAGAAAACTGAAGCTTCTCTGGAGGCTCCATCAGCAGTGTAAGAGGTGTGGCAAACTGCAACCATGATTTTTCAACACCAAGGAGTGGAAATGCTCTTGGATCTGGCACCAGGAGAAAAGCAGCCCCAGTTGCAGGCAGAAAGAGTGAGGGAAGGGTGCAAGGAAATGGATCAACAGCCAGGTCTTGGAGATTAAAACAATACATTTATATTATAAGATGTTGACATACTCTTCTCCCTTTCCCCCACGGCCCATGTTTTCTTATAACAAGACAGTGTTTTCTCTCAGGAAAACCTATATAAGGACCTTCCATGGCATAAATGCTCAAATACTTGATCTTTGTGATACTCATATTCGTAAAATACTGCTTTTACTTAACTCTTGATGTAAGAGATCATTGCACTACAGTCCTACAGAGCATGCTTAGTAATCTCTGGTAACCTCTCTAGACTGGAGAGGCATCTCTGTATTATCAACAGTGTTTTGCAGTCAGACTTATAAATGACTTTACTCTCATTCAGTTTACTGTATTAGTTACAAGATTCGGTTGTATTTCTTGTTCAAAGTCTTGTATGTTCTGGATGCAGCATGTGAGGAATCTAGATAAGGAGCTCCATATTTGAGTGTCAAGGGTGCAAACATTCTCATTTTGATTGCAAAATCAGCCTTTTAAATGCGAAGACACCTCTTTTTAATGTGCATAGAGTTAACTACAACTGCTACCCGTAAAAGTTAGCAGTGCAATACGCTTTGGATGCCAGAAATTACCTCCCCATGGATAAGCAATGTCAGTTCAAGAATACAACGTGGGTGATGATAAGCAACAAGGCAAGGCAGCTTTGGCATCATAAAACAAAGCAGATTTAACCCCAGTTCCAAAGGGCACAAGATCATAATTGTTCTGTTTATGTGAGAAGAATGTGGAAGAGAATGAGCCCCCCTAGCTAGGAAATGAAAAGGTCAAAAACATATATATTAAGAGAATCCTATGGTAGACTGATGCTTCAGCTGGGACTGATAGTGTGAGAAGCACACTGAAGTAAAAGTATAAGCGGATTAACAGATTCTGGTTTAGGAAAGACTACAGAGGGAGAACTGGCCCTGTGATGGCAGCAGAACTTGATAGCAATGGAGGTATTTCACACTCACATGCTATAAAATACAACTAGATAGCTTAATTGCAAAGGGACAGAGAAAGAACACATAACACACACCTCCCTAATGGTAAACCTTGTCTAGCACAGAGTTTTTAATAATGCTGACTTTTAGTGACACCCACAACCTTGGCTACAAATAAGAAGGGTTGTCTTTTTTAACTGCAGTGCAACAGTTAGAACAATATAACTCCCCTCTACTGTCACCACTTTAGCAACAATAACATAAAGGAGTCATACATGCATAGATTATGATTTTACTAAAAGGTAAAATTGGCATCCTGATTGCAAAATACTGCAATTTCTCAAGGGACAGTACTAACACAACTACAGCAGTAAAGAAAAAACACACACCGTAACCCAAACACACTAAACATAATTGCTTGCAGAACACAGAAAGTTCAGGACACAGAAATCTCATGTAGCTGATTTGTGTAAGAACAGAAGGATTCCTACACTCCACAATGGGATATGTGCATTTGGAGAGGTTTGTTCAGAGGGAGATTGTTGCCACAAAATGATACTTTCGTTCATTTGAAGATGTAGGCTGGAAGGCTATTGATTGAGTCTCCGAGTCTAGATAATAACCGTCCTGTGGGCTATGCCAACTGTCAGGTGAACTATATGAACAGTAGGTGTGAGTCTGAATAACTTCAGACAATATGGGCACAGATGCAGAGCAAATGCAGAACAAAACTGAGCAGTTTCAGAAACCTTTCAAGTAACCTTTCTCGTAGGCAAGGGATGTTTACTCATGTACTTTAAAGTAACATCGCTGTGAACACAAAAAGCTCAGTGTATTGTATATATGCATGGGTCAGTGGACTCCTTTAAATACTTACATTTGCCTATGAGGCTGATAAGCAGCTTTGGGGAAACTAGACACAGAAATGGTTTTCACTTCCAGCAGACTATAGGGTAACTAGGGAGATAGTTGACACCTCTTTAACCTCATAAGTAAATAACCTTAAATACTCCCAATAAGAAATGCTCACAGTACTCCTAATTAAAATGCAGCTATGAAACACCCTTCTTCACTTAGGCATGTTGGGCTAGAAACAGAAATGGCACGAATGGCAGCAGAAATTATGTCCCTTGAAACACGTATCAGCCAAAGATGCAAATTTAGCTGAAGAACACTCTACAGTTGGCTGGTAGACTATAAAGTATTAAAGTTGAGAAAGCTGTGAGATAATATTGTACAATGTGCAATTACAAAAGGGGAAGATTAGAACCAGTGAACTCAAGGGCAATATGAAATGGATCTTATTTACTCAATATATTATTTTTTATTATCTCTCATATGTGACTGTTTTGTTGTGCAAGATGTACTGTACAGAAGAATGAAGGGAACAACAAGGTTAGGGACTGGACTGGATGATGCAGAAATCCTGCAAGTGGATTTTGCAAGATTTTGGTTCCAAATGGGGAAAATTCTATATGATCCTCACAGAAGATGTCAGAGGACAGCCTTACACAAAGCTCCTTGGTATGTCTGTTTTGTATAAAAACATACTGTTAGGAGTTTTCATTTATTTAAATTTTAATTTTTGGTTAAGGGATGCATGTCAGCAATGAAACAAATTCTAGCATATGGGGGTGTGTGTGTTTCTTCACTCCTACTGGAAATATCACTGAGAGGTATTTCAGACTTGTTTTTAAAATCATTCAAGTAATTAGTCTGAACTTTTTAGTTCAGCCTTTCCTTTCTCTAGATTTATTCAAAAGTGGCAACCACATTGCTATATAACTAAACATCACCTTACAGATTTGTGACACTGTTTTGTTCATAAATTATTGGCTTCTTGGTTTAATGAATTAAATCAGCCAGCTCCTAAAGCAGTTTGTGATCAATTTTCTACCTGCGTAGAAAGTTCTTTGAACAGTACAAAGGACCTAAATCTGGCTAAAAACATTAATTAGCTTAAGATTTCTCTCCACTATTTGGAGTCAACCAGTAGTATAAAATTAGAAGATCCTCATGCTCTGCTATTTATCCCCTCCTCCCCCTCCCTCACTTCAAGAATGGGGATGCATTAAAGTTGGGCAAAGTGTTGTCACACTCTGACACCTCACAATATATACACGGATCCTTGCAAACAGTAGTCAGACAGTCATAAAGTAGACCAGTGTATAGGTTGCTCTAAATTACTCTACGTTTAAAGAAGTTTAATGATGAGAGAATGACAGGCAATTCTTTGGGAGAACCCCCATTCCTACACTGAAAAGACCTTGGCACAAGAGAGAATCTCACTCTTTTTCAGTGCTTCTACACTATTTTTAGGAGTCATCATTCTTCCGTGCTGAGAGATCATTTTCTAAGTCCTCTGTGTTGCCATAGCAAAAACCAGATTTTTTTCCCTCCAATGCCTGACAAAAAGAGCCTGTGCAATATTACAGAGAAAAAAAATATGTAAACAACAGGTTTTAAATTACTTAAAATATTTTCCTTCATTAATTGTTTTTACTTTTGGAGCTACATTAAAGTCCAGTTTAGTCTTATCAAGTTTATAAAATGTGTCTGAATTTTTTCAGTTATTCTCAGACCTGACAGTTCTGAAAAGGGCTAATCTTGCCTCATGACTTTGAAAGTTTTGTGAACTGGAAGAGAATGGCTGGTGCAGAGGATGCACTTTCTTAGGCAGACATTTTAAGGGATGTTTTCTATTCACTTATTTTCATGGTTAAAAGAAAATCAGGACAGCTAGCAATCACAAAGTGAGAAAGGCTGTAACACTAAAGTAATCAGAAAAGAAATTGCATCTTTCTCTACATGTAAGAGCCGAAGTACTGGAAAGTCATACCCAGAACTGCCTAACACAAGCATAGGATCTTTTTTTGCCCCCATATACTTCAGAGAGTTGCACTGCATTAAGATCAGTCTAGACTAAACTTCCCATCACCAAGATTTGCATGCACCTCAGGCTGGAAAATAGAATTTTGCCCCATATTATTAATGTTCAATATAATAAGGGGCTTCAGTCAGTTAGCTCAGTACGTAATTAAATATTCAGCAGCATCGGAAGTTAGTAACACAAAAGGGGACAGAATGCTGTAGCAGACACACAAACCCTACAGCTTTTAGTATATACCAATTTGCATTCTAAATAGGCACTTGACTTTTCCTCTGTGACAGTCTCACAATTGATTAGATAAATATTTTGCAGTAAGCCACCAGAATGGAGGGACATAAATCAAAGTCTCATTTTAGAGTAGGGGAAATCCTTAAACAGCTAAAAAAGTAATACTATTGTTTGAAATAATCTATTACTTCCAAACTTGTAAAGTCTTGATCAAGCTCTAGCTCTGTGAACAGCACAACTTGGCTGACTGTTTTCCACAATAAATCTTTCATCCTTATATTTTTCAGACTTGAATGTCCATATGGCATAACTGCAAAGTGGGACTTCTTGATACTCTAAAATCTACTGAAAAGCACTAATTATGACTATGTACAATACAAAACAATAGAAGTAATGTATATTAAATATAAGTAAATATAAGTAAAGGTGGAAAAAAAATTATTTCACTTTCCCACATGTGTCCACACATGTAGCTCAGATAATAATAAAAAAATTCTACATACCAAAATGAAGGCGTGTAAAAACAAGAAAGAATTGCTTAAGATCAGACTGGGTGAAATGAAGGTGGCCATAAAATACTAACCTGACAGCAGCCCTCATTTCTTTTGATAGTCCATGTAAAGACTAGCCAATATTTTAGACCTTGCACATAAACTTTGCTGCCAAAACATTCCATTAGGGGAAGAGCTGTGTTGAGTGAGGAGAGAGTAGTTCCTCCTTGCCTAAACCCTGGGCAAGTAGAGACACAAAACATGCAGAGTCTGTTAAAGAGATTTAAGAAATTTTTTTCTCTCTCATGCGTTGAGGAGATTAGAAGGTATGACATCGTGTAACAGTGAGTAATCGCTGTCCTTGGCTGTACATGTCTACAGTCCCTATTTAGAAAATCTGCCCCTCAACATTCAGTTTCATTGCACACTAAATAGGGTCTTTGAATAAATGATTAATCTTGTTTGCATTCCCTCTTGTGGTCTCTCTTTTTGTAAAGTCTGCTGCATATTTTCACAGACACACAGAATGGTTAAGGTTGGATGGGACCTTTGGAGGTCACTTTGCCCAACCCCCTTGCTCAAGCAGGGTCACCTACAGCAGGTTTCCTAGGACTATGTCCAGACAGCTATTGAGTATCTCCAAGGAGGGAGACTCCACAATCATTCTGGACAACCTGTGCCAGTGCTCAGTCACCCTTACAAGTACAAAGTGTTTCCATATGTTCTGAGGGAACCTCCTGTGTCTCAGTTTGTGCCTGAAAAGAGCCTGACTCTGTCTTCTTTACAACTTCACTTCAGATATTTGTTCATGTTTATGAGATCCCCACCTGAGCCTTCTTCAGGCTAAAGAGTTCCATCTCTCTCAGCCTTTCCTCATAAGAGAGGTGCTCCACTCTCTTCATCATCTTGGTGGCCCCTCAGCAGACTCTCTCTGGTAGCTCCCTCTCTCTCTTGCACTGTAGATCCTCCAACTGCACACAGTACCCTGGCATTCAGCAAAAGGGAGGTCTTTTAAAATTTAAAGCTTGAATTCTGTCAAAGTTTAACTGCTTATTAAGTGTGTGCTTTAGGAACCTTGTAATTTGTAAGCTACTAGTTGTATGTCAATTCATTTGCAAGAAATTTCTGATGTAATTATTTAATCTGTTTTAGGAGGTATTAGATTATTTAAGCAGAAAATACAAGACATTCTTAGCACTTAGAGGGTTTAGGAGTTTGAATAGATGACCCAAGGCTGTTATTAGCAGCTGAGTTTGTTATTGGCAATGACATAGACTCATTGTTGGCAGAAAAAGAAAATGTACATTGTTATTTTTCCAAAACTACTGTGAATTTTCAGTTGCAGAGTTGTGGGGGTTTTATTATTGTTTTGGGGTTTTCTTTCCTTAAATTTCCCAACATAAATAAAACAACTGAAGGCCAAGTTTTTTTGATGATGACAACCCATGCAAATTGCATTTTTTATAAAATTATGGTGTAGAAAGAATTGTCCTAGTCTGACTCCCTTGCCCACTTTAGACTGAATTGGCATTACTCACCAACACCAGTTATTCACTAAGGAAACTCTATTCCCACAATGGTTTAAGGGTTGCAGATGGAATGGAAGAGCAGCTCAAGAATAGCTATAGATATATGGATCTTTCCCTTTTATTCCTTTCAAACACAAAAAAAACAACCCATAGATGAACTTGGACAGCTTCAATTTACATTATGTGACCTCCACTTATTTGGCATATTTGAGATGTGACTGAGATAGCCTCCTAGTAATTTTTTGAGTAGGTTTAGCATAAAAAATGAATTGTCTGGGAGCTTATTCTTCCAAGCACTAAAAATAAACAAGCCCGCTTTTCAAGCTAGTCTAAATACTGTCTCTGAATGGAAAGCTGAGCACTGAAATCTAAGAGAGAAATGGACTAAAATAGTGTGCTGGTTGTTTTCCTTACGCAGCACACAACAACAAAAAAAAAGCGTGCTTAGTTGTTTATTTTGCACTTATTAGTAGATATTGCACAGAAAAACCGCAGGACACCTGATCTTGCTTGAGAGTCATCAGTCACCTATAGGCTGTGGTAGGTCTGCCAGGAAGAAGTAGGTAATGCAGCTCCTCCCCAGGGAATGGGGTTTTTTTTAGGTAACAAGAGTAAAGAGCAGCCAGCACCAGGATTACCTCCATATACAGAGCTGCACTGACCATGCTGCTCTTCTTCCAGCCCTTAGTTGCATCCCTATGCCTCTTGCCAGCTGGTAGTATCATCTGAGAGGCCCTTCTTATTTCCAGCTGCTGTGTGTGTCTTTATCATTTCATTACAACCCATCTGTACAGAGGATTTTGGGAACAGACTCACTAAACCTTTTCCATAATATCCGTGCACTGAGAAACAGAATCCATGGGGTTTCCTTGATGAGGGAGAGGTGTGGAAATAAAATATGTGGAAACAAAATTCCAATTTTAGAAAAATTCTGGATATTGGATAGCACCTTGCAAAATCAAGGCTGTCTTTGCTACTCTATTACACATCAGCCAGAAATACAAACTTGGACTCCCCCAAATATCCTGATTTCAAGAGGTTTACTTCCTGAATCAGACCTTTTTCATGCCACATTGAAGCAAGGTGGGCCAATTTTAGGTCTCTCTGAATCACTTAATCTTCCAGTAGCATTCCAAAGCACGAGCAGAGCAATACTCATAATTAACAAATATATCACAGCCTATGAAGGACTCTCTGCTCAGGAAGCTGATAACTGAGCAGAAAAGAGCCAAACACATGCTGTTAAGAGTCCACTGTGCTGAACGAATAAAAAAAAAAAGCTGGAAAACTTTTGTAAAAAAAAAAGTTGCAAAGGCCTAAGCATAGTTGATAGAAGTTTGACACATTCAGATCTGATTCATTCATGCATAAATGGCACATTTAACTTCTAAAGGGACCCAAACTGTAGCTTTATCTTTGTGCTAGGGATAGTCATAGATCTAACCCTCTGATTTATCTATTAATACATCCTTTAAGAAAACGCCCTCATCCCAGTCTTTGACCCTAATTTAAGGTACGGCTGCTATTTTCAGATATTAGGTACTTCAGATTTTATCCCCTAGTCATGCAGAACATGACTCAGATATTCACAAACTTGATTGAGAGGAACAGCACTACTTTCTTCAATTTAAAATTAAAACTCTTCTGCACTTAAAGGAATGAAATAAAAATGCTATCTAACTGTCAGTCCATTTCATGGGGCTAGAAAACGAAACAAATTTAGACAAGTGACTGTTTCAGTCCTATATTTCATCTCTCTTCATATTATTCACTACTATTTTCCCCACTGTGACCAGTCATAGAGATATTGCTACCTCCGAATCCCAAGTGCCTGACACTTAGTGTGATTTCTCCTGTTATCAGGAACTCCAGCTTTGATTATGAGATCAGGAACAAAGAAGAAAATCTTTCCCTTCAACCATCTTTAGTGCTTCAGTAGAAAAGATATCTAAAATATTTGTATGGAAACCATGTGTATCTTGAGTTCTTATGGCTATGTTAACAGCATCCTAAGATCACATGTGCCTTTTAGTAAACCACTCTAGAGTAGGTAAATCATCCAAAAGACACTAAAGGACCCCAACTTTATCTGTGCAGTTGTACAGTGCTCCTCTGTTTATTACCAGATTACATCTATTATTATTGTATTTACATTTGATTCCCATGACCTATTTATGTTCTAACATTCTCCCTACCGGTACTTAATTTTCACTGCTAATAAAGAAGCTTAAAGGTAAGCAGAACCAGAGTTATGCTCCTTATTCAAGTACCTACATTCAGGAATGATTAATCCAAGGGACAATGCTTACAATAATTTGCTGATATATAACCAGATGAATATCTGTAATGCACAAATTCAGGTAGCCCATTTAAAAGACCAGTCACCTTGGACTCTGTGCATCAAAGGAAAGAGACAGTTTTTCAGAGAGTGATTCAGAGAAGCTCTAGCTTTGCTGCTTTGAATCACTCTCAGGTGAAACCTTTCTCTGCTGACTGTACAGAATTAGGTAAGCAAAGTAAGCCATAGAGCTATCTTTCCGTATTCCTGTGTTTTTCTGGGAACTGAAGTTAAGCTGACATAAAATTTCCCTTGACTGATGTAAAAAAAAAAAAAAAAAAAAGGCCCTGTGTTTAGTCTCTTTTAGGTATTTGAACTTCAACTGGCTTTTCCATTACAAAGTATCTGCAAGGGCTTCTGTTATCCAAGGAACACAAAGCTGTCTTAACTTGTCTAGCTCTGCTGAAGACACATAAAATGACTGCGTACCCTAATCTGTGCCCTTACCTCTTTTCCCTGAAGATAGTCACAATTTTTATCTGATACTTCTAGTATTTAGGAGAACCAGAGCCACTCAGTGCAGGCCATCTCAACGCTGTCTGTTAGTAACTTCTACTCTCCAATGCGTGTCTTTAACAGAAAACTGAAACACAATTTCAACTCGAGCCGCAGTTGCTCAGCTCACACTATTCCATTCACAGGAGCTCTTCATACGCCAGTTACTCAAACAGAAACACAGGTTGTTCCAATAAGCGGAGTGACATGCCAAAGCTATATAATAAATAGCCACAGCAGCATGTTTTTCCTATGCTTTTGGTGAACCCAAACAGTAATGCTTAGTGCTGCCAAGAAAGACAGTAAAGAAAACACCCAATCAGTTCACCGTTGCCTCCTTATCAAAGTGAACTCACTTGGGGTCCCTCACTCCAACCTGAGATACATATAACTGCTGGAATGCTTATAATCCAGAACAGGAGAATTTATGTAAACACAGTTTGTCCTACAATAGTAATAGAGTTTTACTAAATGTTTCTGTACTCAATCAAGACCTCTCTCAACCATTTCACTTTTATGTAAAGCCTAGGAGACCACAGTTATTCCATTTACTTAAAAATTAATCTCAATTAAATTTGGAAAGCATAGTCTAGAGGTTTCAAAGGAGAATAATTTTTCTATTCACTCAAATACTTTAATGAAGGGTGAAGTTTGGATAAAACAAGATGTGGACTCATTGCTAGAAGTATGGCAACTCACAGCTCTCAGAACTACTCTTACTGCTTGTCTGCAAACCTAGGATAGTGTTATTTTTGCATGCAAGCTATTTTCCTGTAACTATATTCCTGTAACTCAATTCATATCCATAACTGGTAATGACATTTCTTCATTTCTCATCATTTGTATGTCTACCTTGTCTCCTAGAAACACCAGTTATTTTTTACATACCCACTCTCCTAATAAGCACATTTAACCCACCCACATATGCTATCTAAATCTAAAGACACTGACTGTGTCTTTTACCATAATTTAGTTGACTTTTTGGAAATCGCTGAGCTTAGCTCCAGTGTCTTTGTTCTACGCTTGGTATTTCATCCAGGCTGGCTTCTGTCACCAGGTGGGATTCATTTGTTGTTTGAGCACTATGGACTGAAAAAGTATAGGTCATATGGAGAGAGGCATTCCCCAAATTTCTGGACAGCAGTGTATACATGCATCCTCTCCGCACCTTCTCTGACCTTCAAGGGTGTGAGTTATAGCACCTAGACAGACAGCCCAGCTACACTGTAAGAAGCTGTAGCAACTTTTAGTGTTTCCACAGCACCAGGCAAAATGAAAGCTATCTCACATATCACACCTAGGGTGGCAGAATCGTGATTTAGTTGGTCCTACTACATGGAAAGATAATTATCTAAGTAGGATTTACTTAAAACTTCAGAAACACAACATTGCTCAAGTCAACAATTTATGTTCCCTTCATTTAGAATGAGAAATACAACATGATGATCAAACTTGATGATCATATGCAAACAACAGCAGAAAATTTATAGAACCATACATAAATAAAATAGACAAAAAACTTACATAAGTATTTCCCTTTGAAAATTAACTTAAAGCAAAAAAATGCAATCATGAATATAATGAAAATTACCTTTTTTTAACACTACTATCATTTACTGACAGCACAGACACTTGAGAGTTGCCTGTAAATTAGTTTTTGTAAGAGATGAATTTTTTGCATTCTGCACGTCTGATTCAACAAATAGAAATGACTGCAAAGTATTTGGCCAGTTAAAGATATTGTAGGCTGTCAATGAACGGATGGAAGGGCTACCCTGACAGAGACATGAGACAGTCTCAATTTCACTGCCTTAAGTGCAAACCACAGACTCCCCTATTTTTCTCCCACCCTCTCACTCTTACATTTGCATTAGTTTAGCTCTGGTGATGTCTGTTGTGATGAGAAGGCTAGCCCTGACAGTCCCCTGGGATTCTTGCTTGCATCATATCTAGGGACAAAGAGAGAAAAAATATGGTCCCCTGCTCTACCTGCCCAGGGTGCTTTTCCCAACACAAACATCCTTGCATTCACCACAGCAGTGAGGAATTTGAAGAAAGCAAAAAAGTACATCTCAGAAAATACAATTCTACAATGAGCCTAGAAGTCATTCCTGCAAAACAGCCCAGCAGAAAAGCAGAAATCTACAATGAGGAGGGTTTTGATAGAAATTGTGATTCTGGTGGCTTTTTTTCAAAAGGCAAAAACTGTTGTTTAACAAGTTTAGCTTCACGATATCTTCCTAAGTTATGCAGAAAAATATCTAGACAATATGTGTACAAAACAGGAACAGAGTCTGCAAGTTATGGGGTGGAGTCTATAAGTAATGAAGGATTCACTTTCACAGCCCTATCTCTGGACTCAGTCTTAAGCTGGACATACATTCCTCTCATAAATTTTCCTTCACCCAATTTTAAGCTGCATCAAGGAGGTGTATGTCAGCATAAACCATTGCTAGCATTTGAATTCATAAATATCAAAAGTTACTGAATCTGCAGACCTTACGGAAGTAGATTACATACTATTTATACTCATGGCCGAATTCTAACCTCTACTTTAGCAGCCCCAAATTACAGTATGTTTGCTGGCATGAGTAATTTCTCTGTTTACACCAGTTTATGTGAGGTTAGACTGCATATGAGAAAGGAAGAACTAATGGATTAGTGTAAATTTATACTACAGTTGAAGCAGAATGTGAAAGCCCCCAAATTAAAAGTGTTCCAAAGAAATTAATTTTATTTATGATACTTGTTACAAGAGAAGGAATCAAAAAATGGCTGCAAGGCAAATTTTTATGCATAAAATCTAATATTGTCTCAGATCAACATTTATCATCTCATTTTTGCCTTATGATATTTTAACTCATATTTAAATTGTCATCCAAAAGAGTTTCTAAGCTTGCAGGAAAGAACCAGCCAGCATTTAGTCTTAAGACACCCCATACAAGTACTGTCCATTTAAACACTTATATAAAACATTTAAAGTTTCAAGGATAAGGCATAAGAGTAAGTCAGTTTAGATCAAGCTAAATAAGCCTATCAAGTCTGAATCACTTTTCTAAAAATATTTGTTTAAAAAAAAAGTTTGCAAACTCACAATGTACGAGATTCTAAGTCAACACACCATCCAGCTGTGTGTTTAACAAATAACTGACAGAACAACATTCTTAACTTTCTGTAATTTCACATCCTGTATGTTTGGGACTTTGAAAAATCAAGGTACATGGTGGCATCACAGAGACTGGGAGAGAACATGGCCAACAGCAATCTTAATTGTTTGAATCCGGACAACAAAAAAAACCTTAATTGTTGTTTGAATCTGTATTTCAGGGCTAAATATGATTTACTCAGAAGGGACTAAAGGCAGAGCTGTTGCAGGAAACAGAGATACCACCCAGTTCACAACAGCAAGATACCAGCTTTCCCATGGTCTGCGCTGGGACAAAGATACCTTGAGACAAGACCACAGTTATATAGATTTTTCTTTCCCTAATTGTTGCTTGCTGAACGTTTAGAAATATAAACCTTGGAAAACAGAAATAAACTGAGGGCTTGCACAGCACACAGCTGAACTAGGAGCACTTCAGTACGCACTTGTTTGTCTTTGTGGCTGTGTGGGAGCTAGTTTCAGGAGAGGATCAATATTCAGTGAAAGTCCTGCAGCCACTGGCATTCCATGGTTATAATACAGGAATTACTTCCTTTAATGATAACAATTACAGTGGTTCCTCAAGAAAAAGATATCTGTATCCTGGACTGTCAAAAAATGATGGAAATGAAGTCCCTACCTTGTCCTGACAAACACTGCATGACCTATGCCAGCTGTGCATAACATTCCAAACATGTCCCAGCAACCACTCTGCTGGTTCACGCGTCAAAAATGTCCTAGATGCTGAAAAGGAAATGAACAAACCCTCACTTTTAAGATAATGCCTACTTTGTAACACTTTGTCCTGCAGTGACATTCTGCTGCATGTGTAACGCAGAATATTCATCTCTCGTAAGCTCATACGTATGTGCACAATATGTTTTAGAGCTCCTGTCTCCAATCTGGCCCATCAAGCCTGGCAACAATCTCTTCAGTAAAGACATAATGCAGCTACTCTGATGTAATTCTAACTGTATCTGCCTTTGAAAAGGACTAGAGAAATATGTAAGATTGTTATCAGACTCGTGGCTCCATTTTCTATCCTCTAAAGAAAAAGCATAAGATATCAATCCTAAGAAATTTCATTTTAAACGCAAATAGATGTTTCAAACAATTCAGAATACGTTTGCTGCTAAGTGGAAAAAACCTAATTCTCTACCAGAAAAAGATTCAGGTAATTGTTCTGACCTACCTTGCCAGTTTCAGAAGCTTGACATCACTGTCGTTTTGAAAAATGAGGAGCTGGTTTCTTAGTTGTGAGCTATGAGAACAAACACCAAACTCCTACTGTATAACAGAATGCTATGATTCCACTACAATTTCTTCAGAGCTTAGCAAAACGAGTAAAATGAAACGTATATTATTCATACTGAACATTTAAGTCCTAATTGAAATTAGCAGATAACTAACACCTAATGTTTTTCAGTATGTGTATTAACTTCAAAAATTAGGTTTTTTTTTTTCTCATAGATAGTAATGTAAATTTCTGCTGAGCCAAATCTTAGACATTATAACCAAGGTTCTCTCGACAGAAAACTCACACATCTGTTCTTCTTTTTTACACCTCTTGACAAGACATTAACATTTTCAAGTTGAACACTTTCCTCACTCTGGCTTCTGGATGGTGCCGTGGTGCTCGGAAGGGGCTGGAATGTAGTTACCACATCCTCGCTGCTGACAGCATCTCAAGACTAGTCCTTCTGGATGGATAAGGGTTCCCAAGATGCATCCTTAAGTGCTCAAATATTTGATATCATGTAAAAGAGCAGAACGTTTTCACTTCCCATACACAATTAGTTTTATGGTACCTACTTCTTCCCCTCTCCAGAAGGATGAATTTTAATGGGGCCTTCAACATTTAAAATAAAGATGTACTAGACCTGTATCTAATTACAGTAGCAGATTAGTCCAATTAGCTATCTGTTAAAATAAATGATACCCTACTTAAATGGACTGCCTCATTTAAAAATAAAATAAAATAAAATAAAAAATCTTGTAATTGATGAAGAAAATCATAAAATAAGAATGGATGACCTGCACAGAGCTTTTTTTAAACTGTCCTACTCTTAACTGTTTTCTTTACTGCCCCTGTATTAGACAATGCACTTAACCAGCTATCAAAACAAATGCTCTTTTTATAGGCTTTGAACTGTTTACTGTACCATCATTTATCTAATCAAAGCGACTTTGTCTATGTCATTTTAAGAGAAATGCCTTTGAAATAATATCAGACCTAAGTCCAAGGAGTTATATGTACAGCACGGATGAAATCTATCCTTTTTTTTTTTTTTTTAAGTATAATTTCCTTTAGTATGTGTAGAGTCTTATTTATATATTTATATGGTATTACATAAAAAAAAAAAATCCTTTCCAGTTAATGGCATCCACCCTAAACCAATGAATGCCACACTAGGTGATTTTAACTGCATTAGTCATTAGAAATAGAAAAAACCTACATGTTAATTCTCAATAACTTTGAGTTTAAAATGCTATTTTCTAAAATGAGCAACCTAAACATAATCATGTTTTATGACAGGCAAAACATGTTCAAATTAATTCAAAACCACCACATGCTTTACAAGAAAAGAAGAAAATTATCATGGTATTAGATTTAGGGGTGTTCCCAACCTGATGTTAAATATTCAGAATTTACATCATAAATATGCATGAAATGTTGGACAATGCTCCTGTAAGAGTGGTCTGGTGTGATTTGGTGAAGGAGGACATGTTAAACTGAGTTCTTATTCCTTCACAAGAGAGTGTAAAAAAAGATGACTGCACTGAAACAACACAGCTCAGCTGCTCGCAAGGTTAAGCCAAGCTACTACTCTCACTGAAAATTCTGGCCCAGCACAATCCACATGCTTTAAAGAACTGGAAAAAATAACACTCTCATTTCTGACCAAAGGTGTTATGCACTGATATCAAATCCACATCCCTGCTTCTGAAAAACAGATTCAGCTTTCTTCTAGACCAAGGAAGACCAAGGAGCCTTTGGAGTGTACAGAATGTTTGAATTGGTTTGTGTTTTTTTTCCTGATCTCTTATGAAAATGTACTAAAAAGGAAAATTATGTTATCAAAGTTGACTGTATCATTATAAGTAAATACATAGTAAATATATACTCATATATAGTAAATATGAGAAGCTACTAACANATGTTATCAAAGTTGACTGTATCATTATAAGAACCTTAGTAAATATGAGAAGCTACTAATAATGCAAATTCTTACTAACTCAAGTCTCAGACTTAACCCCTTCTCAGTGTAAGGCTGTTACTATATTTATCTCATATTTGTAAGATATCTAGTCTAAGGGGAACTTAATCTTCAAGAAAAGTTCCTGCAAATTCCTACTAATAACAAAATATATCTTCCCCTAATGAATCTCCCCAAAACTTGCTCAAAATGTATCGCCTTGAATATCCATGTTCAAGATGTTCCCAGAGCTATTGTTAATCAAATATTAACTCCATAATTTAAAAGGAAAATCCTGGATTGTTTTTTGAAGAAAACAAGGATGTTAAATGTTATTACAAATTGTACATTGTGAATGAGACTAAAATAGTTTCTGCATATTCTTTACTACACTGCAATGAAAGGTCTGAGGCAAAATTTTCAGTAAACAAAGACTCAATCAGGTTATTTTAAATGCTAAAAATATTTTTCCCTTTGAGTGATGATTAATAGACATATACCACCTTATAACACCCTGTATAATTACAGTTTAGGGAAACAATGACAGGTAAACTGACAAAGGCTCAGGCAGAATTCTTTTCCTCCCTCTTCATCCTTTGAATCCAGAGTTCAGATAAAGTAATAGCAATTTTTAAAAGTTGAGCCGTCCAAAGAAATGCAGCATCCCTACACAATGCTTTTTACATTGTCTTTCTTATACCCATGATAAGATGAAAGACAAAAAGACAGAAAAACAAAAATGCCTTAATTTATTAGTTGGTAAATAGAGAATCCAGAAAAGCAGAAGCAATTCTTCATTATTCCCCTAGTAACACATTGGATTCAGCACAAACTGCAATTACTGAAGACCCATGTTCTAAATAAGAACAACTCTTCAATTGAAAATTGATTTCAATGTCTTTGGAGGTGTGAAGGTGACACACACACGCACTAATTAACCATAATAACTCTCAAATTCCAAGGAGAGGATTATATGAAAAAGCATCAGCTTTCTAAAAAAGAAAAAAAAAAAAAACAAACAACAACCAACCCCAAACCCCATTATTTGAAGCTCACAGTAAGTATATAAAACTTTTCAAGACTATAGTAAAAGGAGGAAAAAAGATGTTGCTCTTAAACTGCAGAATGAAAGAGACTATTAGAACTCAAAAACCTCTTGCACAAAGCTGTAGTTATCACTTAATTAAAAAAAAAAAAAAAAGAGGGGAAATAAAGTTAATGAGCTATCTTTAAAATAATAAAACAGTATTCTGAGAATTAGAATGCCGTCTACATACAAAAATGAACACACATAGAGAAAAACCCACTTTCTGAAATATGCCATAAGGAACACTCCAGAGAAACATTAGGGTCCATAGATCCCTGAGCTGTAAAGAGGGTGCTGCCACAAAAGAAGAGAGTACAATATGGGTGACTTCTGTCAAGCACAACATTTTCTTGGAGAGGGTGTCTACAGGCACATTCCCTTGGTTCTGCACATTTCCATATCTTCCTGCCAGCTCACTTATCACCCAACTACAATATGTACCTAGAACTTTGTATTAGAAAACACTTCAGGACTATCACCTTATAATCACAGAATCATAGAACGGTTGGAGTTGGAAGACACTCCCGCACTGAGGGCAGGGACACCTTTCACTAGACCAGGTTACTCAAGTCCCATCCAATCCGGCCTTGAAGACTACTAGGCATGGGCCATCCACAATTTCTCTGGGCAACCGGTTCCAATGTCTCACCACTCTCACTCTAAAGAATTTCTTCCTAATATCTAATCTAAATCTACCCTCTTTCAGTTTAAAACTGTAACCCCTCATCTTATCACTACACTCCCTGATAAAGAGTCCTTCCCTATCTCTCCTGTATGGCCCCTTTAAGTACCAGAAGACTACTATAAGGTCTCCCCAGAACTTTCTCTTCAGGTTGAACAACCCCAACTCTCTCAACCTGTCTCCATGAGAGGTGCTCCAGCCCTTGGATCATCTTAATGGCGTTCTTTAGGGCTCCAACATCCTTCTATAGGAGGCCTCAAAGCTGGATACAGTTCTTTTGATGCATCCTGGGATAAAGTTGACTTTCTGGGCTGCAAACGCACATTGGCTGGATGGTCGCATCCAGAGGGTGGTCAATGGCTTGAAGTCCAGCTGGAGAGCAGTCACAAGTGGTGCCCCTCAAGGGTCCGTGCTGGAACCGATACTGTTTAACATTTTTATCAATGATATAGACAAAGGGATTGAATGCACCATTAGCAAGTTTGAAGATGATACCAACCTGTGGATGATATACTGGAGGGAAGGGACATCATCCAGAGGGACCTGGATTGGATGGAGAGGTGGGCCCAGATGAACCTCATGAGGGTCAACAAAAGGAAGTGCAGGGTTTTGCACCTGGGCCGGAACAATCCTCACTATCAGTACAGACTGGGGGACAAGGTACTGGAAAGCAGCACTGAAGAAAGGGACTTG
>VZRU01005389.1:108955-138011 GCA_013398155.1 Pedionomus torquatus | reverse complement strand
GGGCACGCTGGTTTAGGTGGGGGTGTCCCTGCAACTGTGGGGAGGGCAGACTAGATGATCTTTGGAGGTCTCTTCGGGCCTGGATGATTCTATGATTGTCGGCTCATGTTGAGCTTCTCATCAACTAACGCCCTCAAGTCCTTCTCCTCAGGGCTTCTCTCAATTCATCCTCCACCCAGCCTGTATTTGTACTTGGGACTGCTTGGACCTGTGTGCAAGACTTTGTACTTGGCCTTGTTGAACATCATGAGGTTCACATAGGCCCACCTCTCAAGCCTGTCAAGGTCCCTTTGAGTGACATTGCTTCCCTCCAGCCCATTGACAACACCACACAGCCTGGTGTCATTGGCAAACTTCCTGAGGGTACACTCAATCCTACTGTTTGTGTCACCAACAAAGATGTTAAACAGCACTGGTCCCAACAGCAACCCCTGAAGAGAATGCTATTCATCACTGGTTGCCCCTTTGACATCAAGCCATTGACTACAACTCTTAGATTGTGAGCATCCAGTCAGTGCCTTATACACGGAGTGGTCCATCTGTCAAATCCATGTCTATCTAAATTAGGGACAAAGATGTCATGATGGACAATGTCAAATAATCTCATTTAGGACAGTAAATCTTCCATGCAAAAGAATAGAAGATGAATGGAGCCTTCCTTTGTTGAGCATTTTCAAGACATACTAACAGTTTTGACACAGTTAAGACTTAATACTTCAGAAAAACAGCTCATAAGCTAGGGGCCACATTCTTCATTTGTTCTTCAGCAACGCTGGACTGACAACTACCTGAAAGGAGGTTGTAGAGAGATGGAGGTCAGTCTTTTTTCCCAAGTAACAAGAGGAAATGGCCTTGAGGGAGGTTTAGATTTAGGAAAAAGTTTTACACTGAAAGGGTTATCAAGCATTGGAACAGGTTGCCCAGGGAAGTGATTGAGTCACCATCCCTGGAGGTATTTAAAAGATGGGTAGACGTAGTGCTTAGAGATATGATACAGTGGTGGGTTTTTGTCAGTGTTACATTGAGGTTGGACTACGTGATCCAAAAGAACCCTTACAAACGGACAATTCTATGATTCTATGACATACTGCAACTGACTGATGCATCCCAGTACATGTGGCCCTGCATCGGCTGGGTTGCATACTTAAAAGATAACAACATGTCAATAAACATGATAGAAGTAGCTTTCAGTTTCCCAGACCATATCAGCTTCATTGCCTTTAACTTAACATTTTCAGTCCTCCTCATTTATTTAAATTTTGGTGTACTAAAAATCCGAAATTTCCAAAAGAAAATCAGAATATTTGTAAAGTCTTTTTTGGTCTTGTTTTAGTTCAGCTCAACCATGGATCTGCCTACTCAAATGGACACATTTAAAAAATATAAATGTAGCAGATGCTTACAAATATGTCCTACTTTTACAGCCATCTTTTCTTTATGCATTTTTATTAGCTAGTAACAAGCAGAGCTTCCATGCAGCTTTTGAGGTAAAAAACACTGGGGTTTTTTTTGAAAAACAAACACAGCCATCGTATAAGCAAGCACGTTTTCAAGCAGAGTCATTGCGTGTAGCACAATGGGCTCCACTGAGAAGTATTTGAAGAAAGATTTTTATATCGAATTTTCATGGATCTGTGATTACATGGTGATGAAATCTAATTTATTACATTATTCACCAGAGAGAAGTTCTGGTACTTTTTGGCAGGTTTCTCAGCATGCAAACAAACAAATGACTGCCTACATTGCCCAGCGTGGAATTTGCTGTTCCTTGTTTTTGCCATAAACGTCTACACTTTATAGCTGCTCTGGGCCAGTGATTCCAACAAAACAAGAAAGAAAGCGGAAGTCAGTGGAACAAGGGAAGGAAGAGTCATAATGAGAAGAGCAAAATATTTGTGATTAATGAAGGCTTCTGGTAGAACAGAACTTATGGTAGTAATTATACAGCATCAAATATAGTTCTGAAAGTAATAGCAATGTACTATCACTCTGTGGAAGTACATTCTAAAGATTTACTGTTAATACTACAAAGACACATGGAAGATGGGAAGATCTCAATATACATCACGGAGATTAGCATCTTGTCTTTAATTCAGTAGATGGGAGAGACATAGCAAAACTGTTGGTTTCACCAAAATATAGGTAAGTCATTGACTAAGTCCAGAAACAGTAGACAAGCACTAAGGAAAATGCAGCAAGTTGGTTTATCCTTAAACTATATCCTGCAGCCTTTGTTTGGTTATCATACATTAGCATAATGACTTCAGCTTTTTATTTTGAAAGAGACGATAATTACAGTAGCAGTTTATATCTTCCATTGAAATAATGAAAAATCACTTAGCTCTGTTGCTTGTGGAACATTTTATTACGTATTAACATTATATTCTTCCATTTCCCTCATGAACAGGTATTTTTCATGGATTATCCTTTCACATGATCAAATTTGAGGGACACTCACAAGGGTTGGCTAGTATCTGAAGGAGACCTACTAACCTTCTGAGGGCTAGCTGGAGCTACCTTTTACTAGCAACATCAGCGAAAGGAAAGAATTAAAGAATATGAGTGTCCTGAAGGAAAATCTTACCTCAGTCCAGAATTTAATAAGTCTACTCATGAAAAACATTTGATTCTAATAGCCCTTGCTGGCTAAGATGAAGATGGCATCTCTTCTATTAATTTTGACAAGTTCAGCTTAATTGTTTTCAGTATTCTGTCACTAGCATTGTTCATTTTAAATAGGTACATCAATTGGAAGTGGCATTAGCACATTAGTTAAAGGTTAGTTGTTCAAGCAGCATGGTGTATTGAAAAGAAGTATATCTTAATTTCATTAAAGAAGAAAGGCACCTTTTCTGCTAAGCAATGTATGAGTACACCAGGACTCATCTGCCATTTCAATTGGCAGGATTTTGATGGCTGAAAGTATAACTTGAAAGCCCTCCTGTAAATCTTAATTGCATCTTCTTCATTACAATTTTATTTCTCCCTTCCTTTGTCATTAGATTTCAATGTCTTTTGTGTGAACCATTTCCTTGTTTATGCCTTTAGTCTGTGCTTCACTGACCTGAGTGACTACTTTGCTTGTTGTAAAAACTTGACAGGGAACAGGATATAATTTAATAAATAAAAATAACAAATTCTGCAAGAGAACTGCAGCAGAAATTTGTAATAAATACATCACACACAATTTGAAGTCATTACAAAACACAATTCAGCCCAAAATGTGATAATGCTTTTAGATGTGTTAAATTAGTATTTAATTTTAATTTAACAGGGCTATTATTGTATAGAATTTAACAGCATTCAACTGTGAGTGAAGCACATCTGGGAGCCTGATGAAGATACATTTACTGTAATTCAAACCAAGTTAATTTATCGTCATGTCAACATCCTTTACCTTTCTTTTGACAGCAAGTCTGGCTGCCCTTAGTACTTCTTGTATCGGTTGAGTAAAAGCACATTTGTGCATTGGGTAATTTGAGGCTTGCACAGTGGCTAGTTATATGCAGACACCGCTTATGCTTCCCTTAAAAGACCACAGATAATTGCTGTTCAGAATCGGGCATTATATCAGAGAAAATAATGCAGCAGCCTCTTACGAGTCCACTCACAAAACTTGTTCCATCTGGCTGGTCAGTAGAAAACGTTTTGTAAATTTCAAATACTTTTTGGGTTTTTTTTAGAAAACTTTGGAAATGAAGCAAGGCCAAGGAACTTTTGAAAGGTTTTGCGTTTGATGGTATTGACTTTGCTCCAAAGAACTATTTTCCAAATTGTCATGGATTAATTTATCTTTTGAATATTTGAAATTTAATTTAAAATACTGTGATTTTGGTTTAAAAATTATTTCCTGATTTACTTTTTCCTATTTTTAATACCTGTCTTTTATATTCACAAGATATTTAGGAATTACAGCACAATGTACATAAGAAGCAAACTAGTTATGGCAAACATCTTTGCAAAAGACCAAGAAGAAACTACCCTTAAATCTTCTTTAGAAAGACAACAGCTTTTTTGTTTTTTAGTGGTGTTATGTTGAATTATGACATTAATGGAGAATATTTTGTGGGAATTTAAAATTGGAGAGTGGAACGAGAGAGAAAACTTTTCTAACAGTAAAATTTTCTATAAAATTCCTATTCCTTTGAAATGCTAAATTCAATTTTCTATTTACTATGGTATTTACTGCTTTATTTCTCTGTTTATCAAGCTAGCAAACAATTTAAGGGTGAGACTTTTTCTGTGCAGTGGTCATACATTCTCTAAAGCTCGTCCTTACACTGAGGGCATCAGATAGGAAACCTGGGAGCAGATGGGATCATTTATTGGCCTTTGTTAGACAGAGACCCAAGAATCACAATGAGAAAAACCTACTGCCAATCCTTGAGCTCCTAGAAATGCAACAGCATTAAATGACAATAAAAGACATCCCTTCTAATTAAGCCTCATTAAGTACCTTTTTAGCAATCAGATGGTATTGAATTAACTGAGAATAGCTGACCTATAAAACCTAATTCAGACCTAGCTAAAATCTATTTTGCCGCAGGCTCTCTTTCTTTTTTGTCATATGTCACAAATGATCTATTGATAAAAACAGAACTTGCCTTAAATAGCACAGCCATTGAGATCTGCAGAGTGTGACACTTAAATATTTCACCCATTTGAGACACATAATTTATTATCCAAACCTCTGTGGTCAAATTTTACCGCATTCACATTACATGAATAAACACAAGCACTGAGGTACACTTACAACACTGCATCTTACAAGTGAGTGAAACCCACTGGGGCATACTCTTTCCCTGCCTTTGACTGATGTAGTACAGCTGATCTCATCCACCCCCTCCCGGATTTTGTCATTCCCCTCCAATAAATCAACCATGTTGGAGAGAAGGGGGGAACTCAGAGCTGTCAAATTCTGTCTAGCCATCAGTTTCTGTCACAGGGAATTTGCAGACAGATTATGACCACTCTATGTCATCTAAGTGATGCAAATGATGGTATTAGAAAATCTGACTGAATATAATGAGACAATTAAGGACTTAGTTAAATCTGATTAAGGGCATGGGAAAATTCTCATGCACAGGGAGACTGCAAAAAAAGACTTGTTTACCTGAAGACAGACCTGAATGGGGAGAAACTTGAATAAAGAATGAAAATGCCAACAGATCTGGAGCAGCAGGATTAGGAACTCTTTCCATCACTCCCACAGAAGCACAAGGATCATGGGGTGGAACTCAAAAGTGGCACACACAAAAATAAATCACAGGAAGATATAACTAAAGAGGAATTTATGAGTGCACATAGTCCTACAGCAGCTTTGGCAGATTTGCCTAGTTCTTTGTTAGTAGAATTTTTTAAGGACGAATAAAGTACCACTTTTAATTTGAGGAGGCTGTGTAGAGCTTTCTTTTCTTCAGTTTCACACCTTTCTCATAACCACGGAATTATATCTATTCAATATACTTATTGTGCATCTCCCTCGCCTTTCTCTTTTCCAGTCTAGGACATCAGTATTCTTTTTCTAAGTACTGTATGGGAGCTGGTTCTTTGGGATCTTTGTGCCTGAAAAGAAATTTTGACAATATTTATCCACTCTAGTTAAATATAATACGGAGAGTCATATAAATAAGTCCCTCTGTCTTTGAAATATTTGTCCTCCTTACAGACTTCTGAGATTAAGTTATGTGACTGTGAAAAGGGACATTCCTACATTCTTATTATTACCAATTGACAAGTGGGGAGCTGAAGTATGAGGACAGACAAAGGTCCAGATATAAAAATATTTAAATCCCACAGGAGAGATACCTCACTCAGTGACAGAAATGCTTGTTACTGGATACTAATCCAATCACTGGCTTTGCCTGATCTTCAGCCACTATTACTAGCAGCTAGGAGCAGACTCATCCAGAACTACTCTACAAGCATCTTCTGTGGATGACACTACTTCTTTAAGAGCTTGGCACCAATAAGACAGGTGGTTTTCTGGTGACAGGTACTTGTCCATCTTTCCCATGGAAGGAATATACAGAGAGAAATAAAACAACTTCAAGTAACTTCAAATTAAAGAAACGCAAACAACCAAATCAGCAGAAATAAACTACAGTCTAGAGTGGCAAGTGGGTAGACACAGAAACGACAGAACGCAGTAAAAATAAGCTACTTGCTTTTCAGAGCACTATCCTTAGCAATTAAAACATCTCTATGAAAGAACACAACCTCAGGAAATGCCTAGCAATTGTTCTCAGCCACTCAGCACAGCCATTCTTAATGCTTCTACTTTAATTGGTTTCCATAAACCTCTTTACCAGCTCATAACTCTATAGTTCTGCTACATTCCACCAATTAAATGTAATGGCACTAATACAAACTTATGTAGTTTTTTTCATTTGTTACAGTAAATTTTTCTGTTTCTGCAAATCTAGTCCAGTGACTGAGAATTCACTGCACTTTGGCTTTGAATTTATCCAGCTTCCTCATAAAGTCTCCTTTATAAATGCTGCCAGCTGGAATTGCCATCTCCATGACCATTTCACCATTACTTCCATGCTATTATTTGAGAAGAATTTAATGGCAGCTGTCACTGACTTCAGTGGTATTGGAATAAAGCTACTCACAAGGTAAGTGAAAAGAAAATTAGTTCACATTTGGTGTCATGAAAAACCCCATTTTGACAAGACAAATTGGCATGGCTTTATACATAAATACCTTCTTTACTTGGATAATAACCTTTCAGAGGATATTAGAATCTTATTGCAATTTTTTTTTAAACAACTTTACTGCAGTTCATTCCAGCTAAGACTTACTATTTGAAACTGCTTAGTATACTATCATAAAATAGTACCAATATTTTTCACTTTATTCTCTTGGAATTCCATATTGCTTTTTCTTTTTTTCTTTAAAATTAGCTTCTGTCATGTGAATAGGGAGGAGAAAGACTGACAACATGTCTGTGCCTAATACTCCTGTTCTCAGCTAGATCTTCACTGCCAATGCATTTGAACACCACATTTATTGCAGTATTATTCAAGGTAGTGGGTGCTGAGTGAGTTCTTGTCAGTTCGTAAGACAGGGAAGTTTTGGCCCCAGACTACTTACAGCCTCATGCCTCTTATCTAATCCTTTAATGAAAAATAAATAATCAAAAATGCAGTGTTTTACCTCCAAAAAAAGAGAACTGCAGAGAAGGAATGCACACAACTTCCTGCTAGACACCCAACAAAGCATTCCATTCAGGAGAAGCCAAGGCTTCCTTTAATGCCTTTATATTGTTTCAGAAATCTGCTCCAATTATGTATTATGTAGCCTGGAAGCACCAACCATAGACCAAAACCTTTTTGTGCTAAATGCAGTGCAAATGACCAACTTCTACTGAAGAAATAAGAGAAAAAATAAGAAATAAGAGAAAATGGCCATGGTGTGAATGTATTGGTCAGAATGGAAGAAAGTGGTGCAATCACATCGAAAGCTTAACTGATGTCAGATGATTCAGGAATGGCACAAAAGTCGAGTTTTTAAATTAATTCAGTTATCTGTGACATGGGAAAAGACAATAGCTCCTAATTAAGTTTTGCATCCTTTGCTATCTTTAAATATGAAGACAGAAGAAAAGATGTCCTATTTTTTCTCATGAGGTACGTTAGACACAAAGGTAAAAAGACTCACCTCCTTTTTACAGTGTGTAAAAGCACCAGATTAGTCAGGGACTGAAGCCATAGACAAATAAGTGGTCAGTGTTTGAAATATCCACTTAGATTTCCACAGTTACAATTACAGATTCAACACAGATTTCATGGAACTCACTTTTGTATTACAGTCATTGGAACCACTTGTACTTTCCTAACCACATTTTCTTTCTATTTATGTCCACCCCTACAGCATGGAAACCTGAAATTGCTCATTTGATTCCACCGCAACTTCTGAATGCCAGGTTGCACAGGACTTGTCAGGGCACACGATGTGGTGCACTCAGTCAACAGGAAAAGTTCTGTAGCACAAGGCATGTGCAACAGCCTAATTGGGAAATTAATATTGTTCTTTTGTATCTAAAAAACCCACGCAGGATATGCTGTGATGACTTTCTGATCTGCCTTCTCTGTCAGTCCTGATATTTGTGTTACACTGGGAGCCTACGGCTGCAGAGCTTGACATTCCTTCTCTAACAACGGCAGTTTCCGAGTGTGTTATCGCACCATCAATCCTCCAGCTCACACTACCGCAGCAGATGGTACACAGAAACCCAGGGTGTATTTGTCTGGTGAAAAAGTAAATAAAATTATATGACACTAAAATGCTGACATCAGTGGATATGCTAATTAAAAGCTATTAGTTTTAATGGTGCAAAAAATTACGTTACCAGAATTCATCCCATATCTAGAGAAAAAAACCTGCAACTTTTAGTATAGTGCCTATGTAGTGACCTCTAACGAGAAAAAAAGGAACTAGAATGACTCTAGATGCACAGGAAAAATGCATAAAACCACGCATATATATAGAGATAGCTGTGTTCTCAATATTTTCTAAGAAAATTCTCTCCTTCTCACCAATTTATCCCAAATGAGACAGTTAAACCTATTCCAAATATCTTCTGCTGGATTCCTATTACTTTTATGCTCACTGCATTGTTTCCAGTTCTTTCTCAGGACTGAAGCATTTCCTAAGGTTTGAAAGTCAGAGCGGTGTTTTTCATTTGGTATGAGGCCAACATATAACAAGTAACAGTCCTTTTCACAGATCTGCTCGTGTGCCTATAAGGCAACACTTTATGAGCACTGCATCTATCCAGTTCTAACACCTCCAGGGTAGTTCTGGATCCATATGAACCACATCCCTACCACTGAAGGACAAGCACCATGGCACCAGCTACTTCTGATGACACGTATTATCTGTATGGGCTTAGTATAATACTTGCTGTAAAGGAGCCACTCGGCCCACAGAAGCAGCAAAACCTGTGCTGTTCAGTAATTTAAATAAGTCAGACAAAAAAGAAAACACAAGGACAGTGACTTTTCCTCAGGTCACCCAAGACAACACAATCTAAGCCAGGAACAGGACCAGCATCTCCTAACTATCTTCTGAGCTCTCTTAGTGTTTGCAGGATGACTAGCTCTCATAATTCCTGGTAGAGAGAGCACCTGTGTAATGCCTCTCTAAAATCCTGCAGGTGATCTAAGGAAAGAAGAATGAGCAATACACAGGCTGCTCAGTCATTCCACAATGAACTAGTAATATCAATTAAGCTCTGCTCAAAGTTGCCCTGGAAAATAGGAAAAAATGGAGTATGGCACTCTTTCTCCCATTATTAAAAAAAAAAAAAAAAAGAAACTAGAGTTCCTTACAAACTAGGAGATACTGCTGAATTTAAATAAATTTTCATGGTCATCTCCTGTCAATACCAACTTGGAGAGGCCTTGGACATTCCTCACTGAGCTACTGAATAGACGGCAAATACACCAGCAACATAAAAAAAAATAGGAAACAAAGTATAAAGTTCCAGCTCTGACAAAGGAAAACATAATCTAAAAATACTTCAGGTGCTTTTAGTTACTTGACATCTTGATAATCAGCTCTTCCCTCATCTACTTGTATAGGTTTAACAGCGAAGTCGAGCTGTGTATCCTTCACACTATTATCCTCTAAAAAAACCCTCTAATCACTCTTTATTCCACACTGGGTACACTACATGCATAGATACAAGGAGATTAGTAAAATTATCTCTCTTTGTCTTTTAATATATACAGCAGTACAAATAAAATAGAGAAATGGGAGGAAAACACAAGGTATATGAACAATGGAGGAGAGAATCTCAGACCAAGCAGAAGAATCCTCAGGGATTTATGAAAAACAAACCTCTTCAGTGGTTCAATCTGTGGACTCGACTGCATAAAGTGAATTATTCCATCCCCCAGTCCCAAACCCAGCAACAGGTTGTGCAGCAACAACAGATTTCCTCATCCACTTCTTCATTTACTGTCCACTAATATTTTCCCCAACAATTTAAAAGCAAGGAAGGAAAATGGAAGGGAAGGATGCAAAGAGAACCAGCCTACTGCTAGCAGCAATAGCAGAGGCAGAAGCAGGCGCTACCCCAGGGATCAACCTGTCAACCTTACCTTTGTCTCTCCTTTTGCAGGGTATGTGTGAGCAACACCTATAGCAGCCATAAAGTTTATTTCAAAGTAGTTTCGATTTTCCTGGGAGGGCTTGAGTATATTTTGTACTCTCTTCTGTGCCACTCAGCCATACTGTCTCTCCACTGATTTGAGAGTAAGTTCTGTGTGACCACACAAGCACCGATGCACCAGAATAATAGAATAATTATCCCAAACACTGACTTCACTCATTTTCTTATGACATAACTTCCATGTCGCAACCAGTGATATTTCACACTTTCCATAGTCCTTTATTTCAATCGTTCTGAAAAGTAAGCATAATTTCATTACCAGATCTGTTGAATTCAAACAATTAGATGGACTGTAACAGCTTTACTCCAGGCAGACAACTCCAAGAAATCAACACATCTTTCTCACCACTCTCTCAAAAGCTACACAGCTTTAAGGCTTGACCAAGTGCTAACATAGCACTAAAAATCAATCCTCTGGTTCTTACAGGTTTGATTAACACCAACACATGCACAATGTCTGTTCAAATCAGGGTAATAATCCTAAAAAACCCAGGTGCTCTAAGAACAAATTAGTTCAACCACAGCCGCATCACTGAGCGATACAATTTGCAGAAGTGCTGAGCACCACAGGCCCTTTTGACTTAACTGTATCTGTGTAGCTCAGACCTGCTTCAGCAAAAAATGAAATAGTGTGTCCTAAGGAACTTATATAAGGAAATTCTACCTGTAAGTTTGTTTGTTGAGCTTCCTTCTCGCACCATCAATCAACTCAGATGAGCTGTCTTACTTTTTTGGAACAATCAAAGTCTAACAAGTTAAGATGTACACAAACGGGGTGCTTCTCAGGATACCTTTTTCTTTAGCTCAACTCCACTGCCTAAACATTTTCTCCTGCAGTACCAGACTTGCCATTTTCTCTACACTACCTCTGGCCATCAGGGAGAGTCATTAGTTAGAGCAGTCAGTTTTCCCCTTCCCTACAGAAATCAAATGTGTCATCTCTCCAGTGCCCTCAGTCTCTGTAAGCCAATAGAGTACAGTCTTCATAACCCTTTCAAGCCGAGCAGGTTCTGCTCATGACACGGAATCCATGTAAGGGAGCTACATTATCGTTAATTACAATTTCTCCGTTTTTTGAGCTGAAGAAAATTAATGTGGATGCTTAAGCAAAAAGGCTAGGAGGTTTCACAGAGAAGCAGCCTGATGTTAACTTGTATGATTGTGGCGTTTCAATCGACCAGGCATTTCAAGCTGCCGGTAACAGGAGATACTGAGGATTTAGCACTGATAAAAAAAAATCAGGTTACGTTTTAGGCTGAAATTTTTGAAACTCTTGCTGTAAATAGTTTCTGGGATTTGAGGGATTTTTTTTTTTCTTTTAAATAAAAGAACTCTGCTTGTTAACACTTAAAAAAACTTATTCTACAAATTATTTTCTGCTTACCAAACATACCATGCTTTTTTTTCTAAACACACACACACACACACCCCACCTCCCCCCAGATATGACCGTTAATCCAGATGAGAACAATAGGCATCCATTTAGATGGAATTACTGATTTTATAGCTTTCTGTGTTCTGTATCTACCTTTTCCTCCTGTAAGCTCTATTCAAATGATCTTCTGGTTTTTTTTTTTGTCGTTGCATTTTTAAAGGGCTTACCTTGTCACTCATTAGAACCTTTCCAACACAGCTCTGCCCAAGGGTTCTAACCTACATAGCATTCCTGCAGTCGCTTGGGCACAGAAAACCTGTGCTTACCTCATGAAAGACAGATCAAACGGCTTGGGCCAAAGCTCTAGCTGGTGTAAAACTGCAGGGCATCATTATTTAAAAGAAATATCTGAAGCACAACTCTTTTCCCAAAATGTGCATTACTCACAGCTGGGGACACAAACAGCAATGTGTTTGGAACTTGGCTACTCTCTAAATCAGGTGCTAAAAGCACGGCATATGAACGATGATAAGGCACTATCTTATTCCCTGAGGTGACTTATTGATTTTGTGGTTACACCTCCAATCATGAACTTCCATATAATCCAAGCTATCTAGCTGATTTACACATGATGTTGACATTCCATTCATTTCTTTTCCACAATTAAGTTCACTTCAGAAATGAAGCTGCAGAATTTAGTGCAGCACGTAGAACAACCAGGCTTTGAAGTTTAATCTGGTCTAAACCAAGATATGTTTTTGTCAGTGAAGATTAAAACATTTATGCTGCTTTTTACTTGTCTTAATAGATGTACTGTTTTCTTTCTACAGCCTTTCCTGAGGACCAGCATCTTCTTGTCACTCTAATGTCACAGTTTAGTTTTCAAGGGTAGCTGCTTAATATTTTAATTTTTGCTCGCATGAAGATGGAAAAAACAGCTGAAGTACAGATTTTTGACAAACTACTCAGTGGTATCAGTCCTTCAATGAACTTTATGGAGGAAGCACAGGTTAACAGGTATATCAGAAGCCAACTAGAAGCCAGATTCTGAAATCTGGCCTGCCAATGGCTCTAGGAAGCACTCAGGCTCTTGCTACATGAGCTTCTTTACCTTTTTAGGTTTTTAGATTTAAATGGACATGATAAAATCTTAGGTATCTCTGTCTAGCATTTTTGGATCCCAATATTAATTTTTTAGTACCAGAAACTCTTCAGATTATTACCTGAGATTAGAATCATCCATCTCCGTAAATCTCAAGAGGTTTAGTGGGTTGTTTAGATGAGATGAGAACATTAAGAAGGAGAGAGTATAACCGGACTACTTCAGTGAAAATTACATTAAACACATGCGAAAATTAGTTGGATTAGGACTATTGAAAGAGAATTAGAATATCTCTAACAAGTGCTCCTTAAGAATACTGAAACAATTATTTATGATAGAGTTTAATGGCAAGCAGATCAAGGAAACATTGCAAAAGACATCAAAATGCCCAATAGCCAGAAGCCTGGATGTGAAGTGCCAGCATCCAGGTTTTAAGCCAGACCCAATATCTTGGGTGAATAAGAGACAGTTCCGTGTAAATGTCAGATGCATTAAGACACCCTTTAGAGTTTTAGATTTCTTAAAGTCTTCAATACACATACCAACAAAAATCTTCTCAAAATTCAAGCTCTAAACCCTTAATCATCAGTGAGCAGTTATAACTTTTCTAAAAACATCCAAAGTGTTCAGTCAGAGCATCATCTCAAATTAAATGATCTGTATTTAAAGCTCAAGACATCAATACAATTGCATATGAAACAACACTCATAAGCTCATAGAAATTTCTACCATCTCCAGACTTTATCCTACACATAATCTGGTGCCAAGAATACTCATGCCAGTATTTATATCAAATAAGAAAAAAAAAATAGATATAGGCATTTCCAGCACAAGAGATCTGACATTTTTTGATCCCCTTAATCAAGTAAAGTTTGGTTTCAACTCATCTTAAGCTTTGAGTTCACCTAAAATTCAAAACAGGCAGGAGCAGCAAATCCTCAAGTTGTAAAATAACAAAAATAACTTTACTCTAGGAAAAGGTAAATTGCCTCCTCCTAACACAGTTAAAATATTAACAATTATTCTCTGGAGATCTGTTTATTACACAGGAACTCACAAAACTGAAACCTGGGTAAGAACAACTTATTATATTGAATTTTATGACTGACTCCAATTAAGCTTTAATGTTCAAATGTCATTGATAGAGAAATGCCAAAGGAGTGGCAAATGGCAATTTTTGTCACTGCTTCTATCTTTTTCATCTTAGCAGATTGCCCCGTTGCATATGTACTTACGCTTTGATGGCTGTATTATGACAGCAGAGAAATGTGGGGGGAAAGTGGTTGGGAAAAGATAATTATTGCAGAATCCAAACACATTGCATACAGGCTCTAACGTGGTAAGATCAGGAATTTTTTTCATTTCTTCCTTATATTGAATATATTTATTTTCTGGATATTAACAACTTCTATCGTGGGTGTTCTCTTAGTACAGCTGCCTTGGTTTATTGCATCCTCTCAGGTTAAGAAGTTGGAACATTGTCATTGGTGTCAAAGAATGGAAAGGATTTGCTCTGTTCTGCGAAACTATTATAAGATCGGCACAGTTTTTACTGAGACATCACTTCACACAATCAAAGCAATTGATTGTGCAATTCTAACACAGTCTAATATCTGAACAGCTCATATACTACACCAGTGTTGTTATCAGTTCACGTAAGGCTATGGCTCACATTCCAAGCAAGAATTTCAAACGAACATGAATTACTTTTAAAGCTGAAAAAACCTGAAAAGACTGTTGTCATATGCAAATAGAACTAGCCAGCCTTCCCCACCCCTCAAAGAAGATGCAATATGTTGTCTTGCTTTCTGTAAGGCAACATTATAAAATCACCCACACGGATTCGGCAGTATTGTTTGCCCTGTGGCATCAATCACAGATGAACCGTTCCAAAGCATCTCCTGTTCAAGGAAGTCAGTGGCTCTCCTGGTCAAAGAAATAAAGTAGCCAGCAGAAGTCATAGCAAGACCCATCACAGACCCTGTTGCAGCCAGTGCTTTTCAATATTGATAAAAATAACAACTGAAGCAAAATAAAGGGAGATAATGATTGATTTTACTTTTCATCAGTGCAGCCTTGAAAGGCTGCTGTTCTTTCTTTCTAAATACTATTTTAATGTTTCTAGGTTCACTGCCACAAACTTTGATATGAACATGCAATTTACTTAAATGCTTATTAATGGGCAAGAAAATCCAGATCCAGTTATGAGAGTGAAGACATAAATCAAGCATATAAAATCCGAGGCTATCCAAAAAGGGCTGCACTACTCTGACTTGGTCCACATTTCATATCTCTCATCTTTTATTGTTTGGCTTAGTGACACAAACTTTATAAATCTTGCAGTTCGAAAAGAATGAACATTAATAATACTAAAAGACAGATACACCTCTGCTAGTTAATGCTCCAACAGACACGCATATTTTTTTAAATATTCTGACATCAGAGTGCCAGTTTCATCTCTGCAAATGTCATCAGTCATGTTCTTTCTACTTTTAAATTACTTCACCTACTTTTAGCAGTACCATTACTTTAAGACAAAGAAACCAAAACCATATTATTTTAAAATCCTAGAGAATCATTTGTATTATCACAAAGTGTCCTGTCTTAAAAATCACTTCAAATGTTATCAAGCTTGCATTCAAAAATTTTGAAACTGCCTCCAACAAGCAGTAATGTTTGCAAGAAAAAAAATGAGATGTCATCATGAGAAGAAATTAGAAGTAGGATAAGAGTGCTTGGGTAACACATACAGGCAGTAGCATATGGGGAAAAAAAAAATTGGTCCCTGCAGCTGGGCAGCCCTCAGACTGCAGTACCTTCTGTACCCTTGACATTTTAATCAGCAATTAGTGGACAGGACAGAGCAGCAAAGATGGAGTTCCCCTTCCAAGAAAAAAAAAAAAAACAAAAAACAAACAACCCAACAAAAAAATAACATGAGCCTTGTCTTTTGGGTTTTTTTTATGCTTTACTCCATACTCCATTATATTATGTATTTTATTTGTGCAGGAGGTGGTACCAGCGCAGGTTCCCCAACATGATGTGCTGTGAATTCCAAGGACAGCCTTGGCACAGCCCAAAACCTCCTTGAATGCTTTAATACACAACATCTCTGAACGTAGCCTTTTTACTGATAATTGGCAGATTAGCATGACTGCCTTGGTTCTTCTGGCTGATCATTCACAGCAGAGAATGTAAACTAAAGACAAAGAAAAGTGGGTTTTGTTTGGATTTTTTTTAAATAAAAGGTCAGAGATTTAGAACAGTCAATAATTTAGAGGCAAAACAAAGAGACAAAATCCTCAGAGACTCCATGTAGACACAAACAGCAAAACACTACAACAGTAAGAATTCAGAATTACTGAACATTCATAATTACTGAAATACAGGAATTACTAAACACCGGCAGAAGTCTGGGATATTTAGAGCTTTGACTCATTGTCATTAAGACAACTCATTATGCCTGGAAATCATAGCCATCTCCAAAGGGCTAGCTAGCTTTTTCCCGACTGCCTTCAGCATGGTTCCTTCTCTTTCAGTGTCTTCTGAAATGCTGAACACTTCCACCCATGGTTCTTACAATCTTCAGCATCTTGGTTTCTCAGCATCCTCAACAAAGACAGACTGTGTGAAGTGGAAAAAAACATTCCATGGTTAGAATTGCATGCACATGGTTGGAATTGCATGCACTCAACCAAGTCACAGGATTGCTGTGTAACCTGACAAACGTGTCCTGAAGAGAGAGACTGAATTTTCTGCCTGCCCCAAGAAAAGTCTAGCATGGTGCTGCCCTGGACTACAAGGAGATCAGAAAGCCCATTCTTTCTTAAATATTCCCAGTTCCTCTTCTCAAGACTTGTTCTGTGATAAATTGTGAATTATCTTGTCTTTTTCCAGACAGCATCTGATTTCCTAGCTTGTGCTGGCCAGTGGTCAGGATGGCTCCCACTGTAGGAAGTGGGTATCTCACTTATTCATTTTGTACAAATACAATGTGTCCAGCCCTGAATATCTCCTTACCAAGTGTTACAGTACCCTATTAAAAGAGCAAATTATGAGAGAGCCTTTCTTCTAAATCAGGAAGATGAAAGGACTCAAAATTTTGAGTACCCCTAGAAGAATGTTGGGGTTATTTCTGAGCACAATACTGGATTGTATTTCTTAAAGTGGTATGCAGGGAAATGCCCAGTCCACGAATCCTCACTGGTTCTCGTGTTAAGGTCTAGGATTCCTACAATTACACTGTAACAGAAATGTAGGTGTCTAGGAGGTTGTTCAGGCACTTAGACTGTACACGTGTACAGCTTAGGTGGAAAGACAGGGGCTTGTGCTCGTGATAGTACTCAAGTGCCCTAAACGTGCTTTAGAGTTAACAAATTCCCTTCCCCCACCTTGTACATTCCTGTGACCTCCGTTTCACTCTACTGCTGTAGAAGACAGTTCTCAATTTCAAAGACAATTTCCATCCAAATTTTCTGACATTGGTTTCTCATCTGTCATCAGTGCTCGAGGTTACTGTGTCCTCTTCCTTTGTATTTACAGCATGAAACTTCTTTGGTTCAATTTCCTTTGCATGAAATATAAATGCAGCAGCAAACAAGAAGTAATATAAGGTCAACAGAGAAGCAGGCAGTGCAACAATATTTTTTAAGACTGTATGAGACAAATGAAATGGAGAGCTCACATGAACAGCATGTTTAGCTTATTTCAATGGCCCTTCTTAATTAGCCCTTTAGAAAACAGACAAATGCATTACATAAACCATATACTCAGCAGACGTAGGTCTCAAAACCAGAACTATCTACAGACCCTCAAAGTTTGCAGATGCACTGGGAAAAGTATTGCCAAAATTTCACCATCTTTTTGGCTGTATAATTACTTCCAAAAACACAGGCAAAATATTGCTTAGTGTTAATTATTGATATCTGCTCCTATACAGTGATTCATCCTCCAAAGTAGCATTAGGGTAGTTATATATTCAAAACTGTCACTGCAAAACTTCGTTCCTTTATATATGCAACACAAGCAATGCTGGATATACTGCAGTGTAACAGTTGGAGCACAGAAGGAAGAACTCTTACTTCTTCGGTGGAATGTGTTCCCAGCACATAAAAACCCTAAAAATCCCTATTAATAAGAAAGGCTCAATATTTTTTTTCCTCACCTTTTGTTGTCTTTATTTGCTCTTGTTGTTCCTCCTACTTTTTAAGTCTCCTTAGGCATCAGCAGAAAAAAAATATTACCCATAAAGATCTGAAGTGGCCACAGTAATAGCATAGCAATGCCAGCTGCAAGATCTAGGTCTGGATGCCAGCCTGTTACTCATTTTTTGAGCCATTTAACTCTAGCAAGCAAGCTAGAGTTACTTCAGATGTAAGACACAGCAATGTGTTAATCTAGCCACTGCCCTGATTTAATTGGCCCAGAAAATTGCTTGAGGTGTTTGGGGCTGCAATTAAGGTTAGAAGAATCTGGAAAAACGGTCTTTGGTGGTGGAGGGATCTTTAAAATTATTTTTAAGAAACCAAACTCTCTCTCAGCTAAAACTCTTGGGCCTAATTAGAGATTAATTAAAGTTACTTGCTGCAGCTTAGTTGAATTAGAGTCATATTTTAAGTGGCAGGTATAAAATTTAGCCTTTTCTATCTCTCCCTTTTGTCTCTGCTTCCAACAACCAGAACTGCCCCAATCAGCAAATTCATTCAATTCATATTAGAATTATTATCCATTCACTAACTGCCCATCTCAGCCTCACAACTTGTAGATTCCCCTTGTAATTTGGTTTAAGGAAACCAAATTAATTTTAAGAGAATAACAGCCCACCATTGTTACCATGCTGTGGCTTGTGACCCTGCTATTGAATGTAACAGTTACTATGCACTGGGAATATCCAGCTACATATACAGAGAGAAGAATAAGGAGGTCATTGCACCAAACCAACAAGTAAATCAGCTATATTGGTTAAAAATCCGAGATAAAAATCTGACCTGAAAAATGCAGAAAACTATAATTCATGTAGCAGCTGTGGGTGAGACACAGAGGTCCATTGCCATTTCAACACCCAAACAGCCAACAGATTTTTCAGAAGCGCTCAGCCCATAGCCAAGCTCCGTGCAAGCCACGGTTAAGAAGCACAGGGCTTGCCTGCGTTGCAAGACACCCACGCCTCATGGAGCAGCAGGTCAAACACATTCCTCAATAAAATTTAATAAAATGTGCACTGAGTGTTACACTTAACATTTTATCCAAATCAGCAGATCCTCGGCAATACTGTCTTTAATTTTAGTTATCCATTTCTGATTTTTATACTTTTCTAGACAACAGCAGCAGGCACAATTTCAATACTACACGGTTCATTTTTATTAAGATGAAATGCCATTATGTTCATAGTGTCTGGTTATTTGGGTTTTGGAAGACCAGCAGAATGTTCTTTTGTTGGCTTTGGTAGTTATTTTTGGGAGACGCTGTTTTGTTTTAATCAGATTGTTCTACAATCCTGTTGTCACAGCAACAGTGGACATAACTAGTTGACACAGTTTTTTCCTCCAAACCTTCAGCACCATTCAGATTGCAGATTGAATTTAATAAGCCAATTTAACAGCCTACTTGAATCCTAATTGCAAGTTTTACTAATAATATGACATTATCCTTTTCAATGCATTCTGAAAGATTTCAGCAAATTATTTTCCTATAGACTAGAGTAGTGGTTTTTCTCAGCTTAAAGATATCTTAGGTGCTTTTCTCCCCTTCAATTTCAGATAAGTATTCAACTTTGTAAATTTAGATCATTTGCTGACATTTTATAAGGTTTTTTTCAGGCTGGAAACATTTAGAGCTATTCTGTGTTTTACAGTGACATCGTTGGATTTCTGATATTATACAGTAAGGACTTATGCTTTTGGGGTTTTTTTAAGGAAGAAAAGATATTCAATCTACCAGATTTCCCACTGACATTATAGTTTCAACTTCTAAGCCACAAATATATTCTAAATATGAACATATTCACCTCAAAACAAAAAACACTTATTGCAGTGTACTCCTTGAAAAGAACACAGCAGTTTCAAGCTGACCAGCCTACTCTTTTACACCAGAGTACCGTGAATTAAAACATCTCTCTTTAAAAAGTTCTGGCACTAGGTGGTAATAGCTCCACAGCATTCTCAAAGATAACCATGACACTGAGGTACAGCCCTGGATCATTCAATGCCACTATCATAGTGTTCTTCATAACAAAATATTAGGAAGCAACTTTCATTACAAGGCTCTCCATTTTATGTTCTTGTAACTTTTACAGAAACAATTTTTCCATAGCAAGAACCAGAATGAAGTACACCAAAATCTCTCCCCTGTCGAAGAAGTACACACTGAAAAAATTCACTATTTTAACTTGGGTGCATCACTGCTGCCACAGGGAATGATGTTACTCTTTCTGATTTCAGTCTAAAAACCCCAGCTTGTAAGTGGAAGTCACCCAGCTCAACTGCAAAAAATAAGTAAGAGTTTCTTAATCTCTAACATCAAGTTAATTACTTAACTCAAAGAAACAACTTGAAAGCAAATAATTTAGAAGTTAAGTGAGAGGTGGTAGGCCATGTTTTCACACAGTGTGCAGCAGGCTGGTAGCAGAGATGGTAAATTCGTTTACATCAACTCCAGATCTGATCACTTCACTTTACAATACTGCAGTGGACATGCAGTGTAACATTACAGACAAACGTTTCAAGGGTTGTCAAAGAAAGGGACTGTTGCAGGTACACGACAGGCAGTCTTTTCTGGAAAAGCACTCTTTTGTACCAGCACAAATACAGCCCAGGAGACTGAGAGCTGGAAAACACCAATCACAAGTAGTGCAGTAACTCAACGACAGGGAGCCCCTCATAGCACTGGGCTGTAGATGAATTAAGAACTTCAAGAGAGGTTTCCAGTCACAATCTGCCTGGAAAACTAAAATAACTGTTCTCATAAATTCACCCAATTAAGCAGGTTAAAGTCTGTTTACTATGGGAAGTGGTTTTATTTTGCACTGAATTTATGCATACTTAAATAATGTATGTATTCATGTTCTGTCACTTGGTGTGTCTGATAACAGAAAAGAGGAGGCAGCCAGAGAAACTCCATCCCTGGAAGTGTTTAAGGCCAGGCTGGACGGGGCTTTAAGCAACCTGCTCTGGTGGGAGGTGTCCATGCCCATGGCAGGGGGGTTGGAATGCAATGATCTTTAAGGTCTCTTCCATCTCTAGCCATTCTATGATTCTAAGGGAGACAACAACAGAGGGGAAATAATAAATCACATCCACATTTTCAGTACTGTGGATTTAATAACATCTCTAATATTAACTTAAGTAATGATCTGATGTTTGGTATTAAGCTGTCAGTAATCCTTAACCATCATTTCAAAGCCATTTAAGAGTACCAGATGAAGAAATCAAATTTTTCCATGAATCATTATTTTAGCCCAATAACACCCAGCAAGTGTAGTCATGACCTACGCTGCTACAGTAAGAGGCACGGTGCAGACAGGCAACAAAACAGCCGGGTTCTTCTCCAAGCTCCTAACATGTAAACCAAAGGCAAGGCTGGGGAAGAAAAGATGGAGCACAATGAAACAGAAGGGGACATTATCGGTCAGGACCACACAGTACAACACAACTCCAGAGAAGCCTGATTTGTCAGGAGGGAAAGGAGATTTTAAGGAGCTAGTAAAATGTTGGGACAGATAATTAGTGAGCTCCTCCTATCTTGTGCTTACTCAAAAATCTAGGAAACTAAGGCTGGGAGCCAGCTTTTGAAGCCAAATAGAACACTGCCTAATCCATTGCACATAACAAGAAAGAATCCCAGGGTATCAAAGGCATCTTACAGTCTTTCCCATGCACACCAAGTAAATATAAAACCTAAACTCCCACAGTCTCATTGTACTGGCCTCATATATGTGAAAACAAGAGCCTCTTTTGTCCTTGCTTGACTTCTACATCTCACTAATTATGTCGTGTAGAAAATAGATGTTTTCCTAGCTGAAATACTGCTTGGCTACATCATTCCTCTTAATTTTCTGTGAGTACTATGAGCATTGAATAATTATCCTGAAAGTGGCTTTGCAACAGGGGCAGGTAAGGTCTGTTTTGTCAATGACCCACTGACTATAAAAGGGAACCTCTAAGTCCTCTATTAGTACTAAGCAGTAACGCTCCAGTTCATTGTATAAATGATTCTGAAAAAAAGTAGTTCCTATTCTTATTGACTAGATGGTAATGTGTTCAGTTCTGCACACTATAAACCTTAATACTTTGTTTTCTCTTTGAATAAAACTGTTTGGTAATACAATCAAATTGATATATTCTTCACCCTTTAGTGTTCCACGAATGGCTACACGTAAAGCGTTTACATGTGCATGTGTGTATATATTTGGTTATAGAAGGGGATATAGCTTAGGGCTTAAAAACTGTTAAAAACTCAAGGAGCTATTAAAAACTTTAGTTAAATTTGTCCTTCAACTTCCACATTTAGTATGCAGTGTACTATGCAGGATTTCATAACAGTAAGGAACGCAGAAAAAAAAAACAAACACATGGTCTCAGACCAGTTTATCATTTAAAGTCTATCTCAATTTCTAAATTTTTCTTGTGAATTTCTTGTTTGTGAAGTTTTTGGACTTTTTTCTACCCATGATTTCTTTTAAAAAATCTGCAGCTTATTTGTTGTAATAAATATTTACTCACATAGAACCACTACACCATCAGCACGTATAATTTTTCTTTTAACTAATACTTCCAGTATTTAAATTTATTGGAAAGGAGCTTTTGTATGAAAATTCTGTTATATAGACTTTTCCAATTACACAGGGGTGGGTTATGAGTTGCTAATCAGAGCCTGCAATGATAAAGTGCTATCCTGAACAAAAGGAATAATCATCTTGAAGAGAAGCAGCCAAAAAATTCTATGAGTCTTCTGCCCTTTCAAGGAAAAATGATTATGCCATTTACCTCTAAAGCATCAGAATTTGACAACAAGTAACATCAGGTCACTCTAAGGAAAAGATTGAAAGTAGTGCTTTCTGCTAACATTTTTCAAAAGGAAAAAATGCCTTTTAACACACAATACTCCTTCCTAGTCACAGAGCACACCGTATTCCTGTAGTATTAAATGATTTGATAAGAGAGATGTGTGAAGCCATATTGAGGGTACCTACTGTGCAGTCAAAACAAATCACAAAGGGCTTTGTACAGAAATTCAGGTTTCTTTTAGACTAACCAGTTCAGATCCTAAGATTTCTCGGTCCTGCAGAAACAAAAGTCTAATTTAACCTGCTTTTGGCCAAGTTTTTTGCAGTCTGCAGTGAACAAAGTGCTGCTGCAGTGAGATTCAAAATGCCTGAGCTGGGTGTATCACACCATAGTCACTGGTTTGACTTTGGGTGTTCTTTCGTGGTCTTTCCCTGGTTTTCTGTGTTGAATTACTTGACAACAGAGCTCTTGAAAAGCTTTATTTAGTTTCCAAAATAGAGTATGGATCTCTGCTGTTGCAGAGAATTAATTCAAATCAATATGAGATGATAGATCTTGATGACATTTCACAAATTTGCATGTGCACACTTAGGAATTAATTCAAGGTAACTGAGCGGATTTGTATAATTTCATTTTTAAAGGTGACCCAATTCCTCATACTAGTGATTTTTTTATCTGTTGTTCCTGTCAGACTCCCCTGCTAAGGCTCTTCAGCTTTCTGTGCTATTACCTTCTTACTTATCCAATTAAATAAAAACTAATTAGGTTATTTAATAAGATAGATTACAGTGTCTAAGTTTGTGACAGAGATAAACACAGATATTTAAGATGCACAATTTGTTGTGTTAAAGGAAGCAACAGACTACCTATCATCTGGAGATTGGCAGATGTCTGACTAACCCATGCATGCTTCTCTGTGTTTTTTGAAGAAAAAAAATGCTTGGGGGATCAGTTGATCATATCATTCACATTCAAATCTAGGAAATGGAAAATACAGATAAAGAGGTCATTCAGTAGGTCTTCCATATTAAAATGAAATGGAAAAATCCCTTTATGTACAGCCTGTTATTTACAGAATCTGGGATCAGTCTTTGCAGAACACAAGTGACAGGAACTGAAGCAGCCAGAAGCTGATTTCCAAATACGTATTTTTTTAAGTATGTATCTCTAATCAAGTTTTCCCCAACTAATCCATGTGGTTAGATAAAGAAAGATTTCTAAAGGTAGGATTATATTAAACTAATGCTGATCCTGTATCTGATATTCTATCAGTAGAATGTGATGTTTTGTCACTTTTGGATTTCCTAGTCTAGCATAGGATTTTTCTGATTTTTCCTCCACTTGTCCTGACTTCCATCTTGTCTCATACAACAGCCCCAGAATCAGTCTTGATCAGAGCAGTTTGTGGTGAAAGAGACAAGCCAAACCTCACAGAAAAAGAGAAGAGGCAGGAAACACTGGCTCTAACAATTCGTATCAACCACAAAAAAATATTTTTTTCTGTCCCGTTATAAATCCTTAACGAGCCACTAATTTCTTAGTCAATGGAGCAAGTAATTTTCAAAAGCAAGTAAGATCTTCTCGTTATTCTAAAGATTATTATCTGGCCTATGGAAACCAGTGGAAAATCAACACCTGCCATAAGAAGGAAGCTGTGGGCTCTGCAGTTTTGCAAATTACAGGATTCTTTTTTTCTTTATTCCAATGACCAAATCACTGCTTAATAACAGAAGACCATATGATCTTCAATAAGTTTCTTGGCCTTGATATGAAAAGTTTTAAAGCAATGTAGCCTTTTCCTTCAAAACAGTCACGTCGGCAAAGAAGAATGTTTCAAACTCTGCTTTGAAACATATGTACAGTTAAACTCCAAGGAAATCGATGAACATAAATCAAGACAGACTTGGATTGACTCAGTGTATTTTGATGAGAATTCCAGAGTAAATATACAGCGATGTTACGAACAGGAGTGACAGCCTGTGCGGACACAATTGGAAGTTCAGGTGCGTACTCAAATTTGACAAACTGTTTCTTCTCAAGGTCACAAGAGTCAACAAGTACAGTATTTATGATGGGATCCCACAAATCTTTCACATATCACTACAGCAGTAATGTAGGGCCTTACTGAAGAACCATTTTAGGATGGACAAATGATGACACGTTGATTTATTTATTCCTAAACCAGGATCATAGCATTTCTAGTAAGGTCTCATCAATTTGCCCTTTAAGGACAGAGCTGAAGAACCCAGATGTCCATAGGTAAGCACTCATTAGAAGTAAAGAGGTGCTTAAAAACAAATCACACTGGTTTGGGAAAGAGTTGAGAAGTCTTCCACTTCCAAAGATCATAACTTTTATCACTTTCAGTATCATTGTCAACCACACTCCTGGAAAATGTGATCATTTAAGGAGATCATTCTGTTGACTTAAGTTTGGGAAAGAGTTGAGAAGTCTTCCACTTCCAAAAATCATAACTTTTATCACTTTCAGTATCATTAAGTGTCAACCACACTCCTGGAAAATGTGATCATTTAAGGAGATCATTCTGTTGACTTAAATACCAACTTTCTGATATGAATGTACTTTCAGATTGAGATTTTGATTTAACATTACTACAATGAATTTTTTGGGGTGGCGGGGAGGGGGGGGCGTGTCTTGATTGTATGTTTCAGTAATCAGTAGATTCCATAGAGTAAGCCTTCAAGACCTATATTTTCTGTCATTTGCACCAAGTCAAATAAGAAGAAAAGTTACCAGAGTTACAGAACTCATTTGAGTAAGAGAAAATAGATGTTTTATATCCTTCTGCTGCTTAGTCCTGTAGCAATTCTTCTATGATTTTGCTAAACAAAATTTCTGTATAACTGCTGAAAACTCTTTTTCATATGATTCAGTGATAAACTGAGTCAGAAAAATTACTAAAATAGTTAAAACTGTGTCAAGAAAGAACTTGGGGGGGGTGAACTCACCCTCTGGGAAAAGCAATAGATAGCTAAATTTTGCTACTTCACTTGTAAAACTTTCCAAAGAGGTTTTTGCGTTTACTTACTTCATAGTCTCAGAAGGGAACGCTTCATTATCTTTGCTATCATACTGCTCACAATCACTGTAATATAAGCCTATATTTTCCTATGGCATGATTAAACACAGTATTTAAGACTTTAATTAATCCATTAATATGACAAACATGAAAATGACAGCTCTAATTTTTGTGGAAAAAAATAACAATCAAACAAAGTCTAGTGTATAATGACACATCAGGAACACTTGTTTCATTTTATAATATTAGAAGCTAACTCAGTGGAAAAAAAAAATCATTATCAAAAGTTACAGTGAAGTAGAGCATGTCCTCCAAACAACATACATGGAATATCAAGGCATAAAATCAGTAAAGCTTCATTTAGATATAAATTCTCCCTCAATTTTTTCAAGGTGCTGGAATGGCAGTTTATGCAACACTAATTTACATATCTCTGCAGCACATATTTCAGAAGTGACATCATTTTTTTCTCTTCCCTGAAAAAACTTCAGCTACACTGAGGAGTAAGTGTAATTAAGAATTTCTTTTGCAAACCCACCAGGCACAGTTAATTCTACAAGTAGTTTCATAGCTGTATTACTTGAGGAAAACATTGGATGAAAAGTATGTAATAACTAGATATAAAGAACGGATCATCCATTTGACACCTGAACATAATTATGCTAATTTTCCACAGGTTAAACATTCACAATCTACTTTACAAATGTAGATGCGCTCTTAACACAGATTTGTTTCCTCTTGTCTTGAATTCCAATTCTTATTATCTTTGTTCAGATACTTCCTAATCACAATTTATAAATCAAAGTCCCCAGACAGTCTGTATGTTCTGCTTCTGGCCAACCAGGGCTTCCAAGCAACTCAGCACACATACGTCCTCCACTACCATAAACTAATGCTGCTCCCAGTGCTCCAGGAATAAAAAGAATTTGATAGCTATACAGATTCTAGAGAGAGTGTATGGCAGGTAATATGCCAAAAACGTCATGATGATGTACAAACTTTCTACCATCCAGTCCCAAAACCAAAACAACCAAAAGTTATTTTGTCTTTGTGAATCCAGAGTCAAGCAAAAGTAGGGAAGTGGTGTGTTCCAGATCCAATGCAATTGCTTGGACAGCCCTACACCTAGTCACATCTTTTTCAACCTCTCTCAAACAGAAAAAAAAAGATGCATGCATCTTAGCCAATCTTTCTAATGTAAGAGATCATCAACAATCATATACTAGAGCATGAAAATAATAATACTTTCGTATATTCAACACGAACTCTATTTCTGTGCTTCGGTTTCTTTTAACAAGACCTGTTAAAAGCTTACCTTTGATGTAGCACAACATTATTGATTACTGTGAATACAACTGCAGAGGCTTTTATCCAAGGCTATGAATTAATTTGCAGCAGTGTGCCTTTTCCTCCTGATACTGTATTACGGCAGTCCTTAGGAAAAATATACTTCCAAACCCACAAATCAACTAATCAAACCAAAAAAAAAAGCCCATCCCAAACAGAGAGAAGGAAGAATTCACTTGTAACAGGAGGTTCAACTTGGAGCGCTTATATAGAGGTAGGTTGATTCCAAGTTACATTTCTGTGCTTTACAAACAAAGCTCTTACAAATTTAAAATAAAGGTGCACACATAAACTCTCAGAAGAGTGAACTAACCAGAAGCAGTATTTACTTTACACAAGTAAAAAACTTTGAATTTAAACTTTTATACCATTTTCCTTAAATTAAAATCAATTAATCTGGGAAAACAATAAGACTCAGTACTTTTTTTTTAAAAAAAAAAAGAGATACAAGCACAAAAAAAGAAATCAAGTGGCTTTTGCCAAGTTAGAGCATCTCATGCCTGGCCAGAACTTTTGGTGTCATTGTTTTTTGTTGTTTCAGAAGAAAATCCCTAAGCAAGCAGTTAATGTTTTTCATTCCAACTGACCAAAAGCTATTTTGTCTTATTTTTGGTTCAGATACTGGAAAGAAATTAAGTTTTTCACACAGCTTGAGCCGACTTATGTCACATATTAAGATGCGTCTGAGGATTGACTTGCATGAAAAACAGTGGAAAAGCAACTTCTTAATAATGAAGCTTTAGGAGATCAAAAATCTGTCTCTGAGCTTTACTGTATGGCTTTTACACAGTACTGGTCAATCACACAGGTCAATCTCTTCCATAAGAGGTATCTAATATTAGATTTTTAGATCTATATTTAGAAACCAAACTCTTCGGCCCAATTTTTAACAAGACAAGCATTTCTTGCCTAACTGCAGAAAGTCAAGTTCAAACAATTTGCCTTGTACTCTTTTTTCTCTCAATGTCAGGAAAAATGAGAAATAAATGTAAATGTGAAATGGGAAATAGAAGACTTCTGAGCTTCCCAAATGCACTGTAAGGATTAAGTGTCAAGTCTGATGAATCCTACTATGATGTACATTGTGAAAAGCTTATCAATAAAATATCAGGAAAGGATTAGAGGCAATGTCACTGTAACAAAGTGGATTGAAATAGTTCTAACTGCTTTGAAAAACACCTTTCATTTTCCATCTGCAGTTATCTTCTCATCCTCAACCAACCACCATCTCATCACTCTCCCTAAGTAACAGAACTACAACTTTTCATAATATTTCTTGCAGTAATTGACTAAAACTCTAAGGGAAACATCACTGTTATGTGGAAGAGCTGTGGAACTGTAAGCTAAAACAAGCCCGCTGGTTTCACTAATCACGACACTAAAGCTACAGTTCCTCTGGACCACCGTTAAAACCTGTCTGTCTATGTGTCGTATCATCCATTCACTTTTATTATAAAAGATGCCCATTCGATATCTAGTATCTTATGTAGGAAACATCAATCAATCCATGTAAACAGATCCGCTTCCTGTAGCTTCACCAGCCACCACTTGAGTATGGCCCGGGAAATATTCATCAGTGCTTGCCATCTCTGACATGAACTGGTTTCACTTTCCAGTACTTGAGCTATAACTAATCCAGCAAAAGAGAGCAATTAAGAATAAAAATTTATCAGGATACTAAATATGACATGTGAGCGTCAAGGCTAGTGATCATTAAATGATGTGAGGAATTGGCAGGTAGGATAAAGTAACAGCCATACAGCTATCTTAAAGGTTATTAAAGTTCCTTCTCTCTTTCCCCCCCTTGTCCTAAGCTGCTGCAAATGATGTGAAAAAATTGGTTTGACAGACTTATTTTCCCCCTAGACCAGATGTGTTGGTCTCCCTTAGGTTCTTTAGGCAGAGTGATGGCAGATTTTAATCTTCCTGTGCCCACTGTAGCAGCTGTACAAACACTTCATTAACATGAGAATGGTGGTAAGTATGTGCTATTAAAATGGGGGGG
>VZRU01005389.1:72324-108936 GCA_013398155.1 Pedionomus torquatus | reverse complement strand
GGGGGGGCGGTGTTCTTCTGTATCCCTCTTTATAATTCATTGAATTTTATGCTATGAGTAGGTGCTAAATTGGGAATGAATAAATGCATTTCAAACCCGCTCTTGGCATCCAATGTATGTTTATTCTCTTACCGATGAACTAAATTTTTAGCATGAGAATTTTTGCATCTATCTAGTGCCAAGGCAAGGGAATTTTATAACATGCATTTGAGAAAGATTTAGCAAGAAAAGGAATATTTTTTTTTCTGCCAAAAAAAATCTATATTCTTAAAATGTCTTTTATTCCAGTTTTGATTTGCATAGAACTCAGGCTATGGCATGTAGCATCTGTTAACTCTACTACAATTATGTCAACATGGTGAATTTCTTTTCTTTTGGAAGGATTATGAGCTACTTTTCTCTTTGAGGTGATGCAGATCTCAGACAACTTAAAACTCAGCTGCCTTCCTTAGGTTTCTCTTGATACTTCACTACAGATGTCATTACTGAGAATTTACTGAGTCGCTCTCAGTAAATGGTGATTGCAAGATTATTTTTTTATGAAGAGGGGAACAGAGACAGTTGATCTTTTGTGTATTTAAGAATTTATTTGACGTCAAATTAACAGTAAAAGCATACTTTGCCAAGCATAGAAATTGTCACAAGATAATTGTCTGCTCTGTCTGCTGCTCACTAGGGACATAGACATTGTCCATCTTCTTCCAAAGTACTAAGAAATAAAATTGAACTGGAAAATTGGCATCTCATCCTTTTCCTTGGTTTCTTCAATATATAAACATGCCTACATAAAGCATTTTCTGTATGCCTGTATGTACGTATATATTTGTGCATGTATATATTCATATATATAGATACCTTTCTATGTAAAGGTACGTATAAATAGGTGCTTCTTTCCTTCACCAGCTGTCACCTCTGAAGCATACGCCTGGCTAGGAAAGCAGACAAATTCTTTTTGAAGCAGATACATCTTCTATTTCCATAGTGTGTTGGCAGGAGGTGGTAGTAAGGATTAAGAAATTCGTTCTATTCTTGCTAAGAGCCAACTGGCTGGGAGGGTGCTTTGGGGCATTGTGGATGTGATACATTGATAGTTCCTGAACTGAAGAGCAAAAAATGAATTTATATGTGGATATCTGAAATCTCTGTCTATTCCATGCTCATCACACAGCTACCTAGGCTTGCTCTTCGCAAGGATGCTGCAAATCATGTCTGAAGGCTCCAAGCCAAAATCTGACAGGAGTTTCTTTACACTACCTCTCTGACATATGTACTGCAACATCCAGGCTCTTTGCAGCTTATTCAAAATTCAGAAGGTCAAATTTTACTCTCAGATGTCAGCACACAATTCTCATTGCCCTGTTTTTAAGCCTACTATGGTTTAACATCTGCATAACCTCTATCCAGAGGTCACAGAGAAGGAAATTAAAAGTCTAACAGAGCCTTTTAGCCAAACACCCATAACTTCATTAAATTACATTGCCTACTAAGATAAGAAGGAACAACAGACACTTTGAATTCTTACTAATATCTTTCACCATCATTTCCAATCTACAAAAGAACTGGTTTGGATTTGCAGTAGCTCAGTAAGAGTCAATGTAAAGACCCATTAATGTTTCACCCTCCACCTACTACAGACTGATATAACACATTCAGGTTTGTTCAAGACCACGGTTTGGTCTGCAGTCTGAACCTTATGTTAACTGAAGTATTTCTGTAAACAAGTGACTTCCTATATCACAAGATGGAATTATTTCAGTCTTTCCAAATCAATCCTGCTATTAACTAAGAGTAATGCCTGTCCGGTATAAGTACTGGACAAATGAGCTCCCTGCAGACAGCTCTACCAGCATCTGTCAAAAGCTTGCTTCTCCAAAGAGTGGTACAAGACCATTGTTCACATCTTGACTACATCCTAAAGTCCAGGATAATAATAAGAGCCTGTAGCCAGTGTCCCTACTCCATTCTGTTCAGCCTCAGAATTCACTTTGTCAATGGCTTACTTTGAGTCGTTCTAGGCAGTCTGGTTTTGACCTTCATCACATGACTTTGCCCAAAACCACTCGGGAATATTTAGGTAGCACAGCATGTCAAGAGCCATCCACCTGGCTGGTAAGTGCCACTATGAGGACCACCTTACTTCAGCCACAGGTGCATCAGATGGAATATCCAATGCCACTGTGCTTCTACAAGCAAGCAGTAATATGAACAAATGGCAAAATCTGGCATCAAACCCCATCATGTGGGAGTTCCTGTTTGCCACATTTCACCAGCCCTTAAATTCAGCTATGCTGTCTCCAAATTTGCAGCACTGTAATTGAAAGCAGCATCAGGCACTGTCACAACTGATCCTTGTTGACAGTGATCAGAATTAATGTATGAACCATTTTTGTTTGAACTAAACAGACAGTATCTATACCTGAGCACTGAAACAATTTTAGATGTACAACAGAGTGGGCAAAACAGGGAGGACAGGCATAATGACTACGAGTGAGTGGGTTACACATATGTATCATTTGTCAGAGCTTTCAAATGTCATAACAAAATAGAAGACATTGACATTTTCCCAAGAGCATATAGAAGCCTCTTAGTCTCCAATTACTGCAGAGTTAAGCTAAAAATGGGGAGAGCAGTGAACTCTGGCTAACTTTTTTTCCTTTTAACTTTCAACTGCTCCTGAAAGAAAACAGGCATCAGCTTTCAAAACTGGCAGTGCTTTATTATATTTTTGTTTAATTCACAGAAAATGTACATAGGCAGGAGCTCTGAGAGTTTTACCATGGCCTTTTTTCTGTCCATAGAAAAAAAAGTCCCTGCATCCATCACCGGTTAAAACTGACACAAAGTGTTCTTTTCTGCTGAGAAAAATTGGTGGTAGCTTAAAAAGAAATTACAGCTTAGAATTTCCTGCCCAGCGAGCAATGCTCTGCAGAGAAAGAACATGGTCAAAAAATCAGAAACATGTAGAGATCAAACAAAATCTCCAGCTAAATCTACCTTTGAGAGAAACTGATAGCATGGAACAGAGCTATGTAGTTCCTGTGGTCTACACTGATAACAGAGGAATTCCTTCCTCCCTCCCCTGTTTCTTTCCTTCCTCCCTTTGTCTTCCTTCCCTCTTTTTTTTCCCCTTTCCTCAGAGTAGTGTGTGTGAAAAGTGAAAAAACTTGATCCCATGCCCCTGATCTAATAGATTCTCAGATGAGAATAGCAAAATATGAATCAAAACTTAGCAGCTCAGAATCAAAACTCTGCATCTCCTATGAAAAATTACATAAACTGAAGGCCACAGGTTGAGATCTGTGTTAATCTCCACAAAAAGCTGATGCCCAAGTGGAAAGGTATTCTGCTGTGGCCACCCTCTCCTCACCTGTAATTCTAACATTCCTTCTTTCTTGAAACTAACAGGGAATTCTTGACCACACCGCAATACCATCTTATCCCATACCTTTGGTTATTCAGGTGAACAAAAAGTAGACCTTAAATTGTAATTAAATCTACAGTAGAGCCAAAAAGGATTAAGGATTTCTACAGGGTTAAGAAGAGATTCCATAGAATGAGTGCATGGGAAACCGCTTCAAATGATTTTTTTTAGTATTTTTTTTCTTTTGTGAGATGGGGTAGGGAGTTGTTTGCTTTGGTATTTGGTTTGGGTTGTGTTTTTTTTTTAAATGTTTCTATTTAACAGCTCCTTAATAACACAATGTGGGGGGAAAAAGAGGAATTCCCCAAGGAATCAGGGATATTCATATCTGGGATCAGGGATATAAAATAAGGATCAGAATCTAGAAATTTTCTTGTGCCCACTGAAATGCTACTCACACATACTTCTTGAACCAATTAATTCAGAAGCACCTTCTAAACAGCAAGGAATGTCTCCTAAAAGGCAACATGAAAGTTTAAGGCGGTTGCTGTACAAGACATTTTTCAGAGAATGCTCTGATCACCAGGCTGTAGGGAAGTAACACAACTCTGCTCTTCTGCTAGCCATTCTTGAAAGAAAGCAGTGGTATCCTCTGCAAGATGGCAAATCCTACAAAGGCTCCTCCTGCACTGTCCGGAAAATGGGTCCTCAAGCAACACAGGAGGTAGAAAATCCCTTCTTTGCACCTAATAGGGGCAATGGATAGTCCAGATACGGCCTCCAGATAGCCCCATGCAATCACAGGAAAACCAAGATCCTGCTGCTGGGGATACGATGAGAAGGCAGAAAGCAAAAAGTGACCTGCTAAGGGAAATTTTAGAAGCACAGCTTGTATTCAAAAATACACAGGAGGTTTTAAATAGACTTTCAGATTGAGGCTGTGCAGATCATTACAATATTTGCTAACTGGTACATCCCAACCTTTTGGCGCACCTTCTGGAATACGCATCGTACTGAAATGGGAACTATTAGAGAAAACATTACATAAACCTTGAAACACTCTCAAAGGCACTGCACAACCAACCTGGTCAGGTAAAAACCTGAGTTTTAAAATGGGAACCTGCAGTTTAAATTCCTTTTCACTTAGAGTGGCAGAGGTACAACCTTGCTAAAGGTACAACAACCTTGCTTAAAGACTGCAATAAGTCACACTTTAAAGGCAATGCTTTAAGGGGATACTAAAGCAATGAAATGTTGGCAGAAGTAATTAGGCAGCAACGTTTTTTGCAAATAATGAGAAATAACTGCTTTCATTTCACCATTTCTTGGCATTGAAATGTATAAGAAATTCCTGTTCATTTCTTTGTAACTTCTGCACATGATCCAGTGGTTAGAACAGAACTTGCAGAGAAAATGAAAAATTGCTCATTTAAGTTTCAGATATTTTCTGATCAAAGAAAGCTTTTTTCGGGACCTTGGTTTTAATCACTTTCCTTCCACCAATGCTTCTTTCCTCATTGTTTCTATGCTATTATAAGCATGCAAAACCCAGACATTGCTCCCTAGTGTTGGATATTACAGATGAAAAAATCGAAAATGTTTTTCTCAAACCATCCATTTACTTTGTCTTTTAGCACATTCACAGCTATGATTTTTGCCCTCGCAGCCATTTTGTTTTCTACAGAATATACCTCTCAGAATACCCTTGGAAAACAAGTTCATGAGGTCTAGATTTTCCCCCAACTGAGTACTGCAACGATGCAGTTTTTGAGTCCTTTCTATCACTAACCAAGTTTGATGTTTACTGTGTGGCTGCCAATTCCATACTCTCCAAAAGCCTTTTTTGGCTCTTGGCATTTCTGCTTTAGGTATCAAGGAAATTTAAAGTCAGATATTTAAGTCTTCTGGGAGATTTTTTAATGAGAAGCCCAGGAAAAAGATCGGAGCTTGCTATTGAACCTAGATAGCAATATCCTTTAGAGTGCCAAGTATGCCCCAGTAAGCAATGGTGTAGCCCTTTGAACTTTTCTGAGACTGTAAATGAGACTAACTGTTCCGCAGTCCTTGTTAAAGAAAACTGTCCACACTCTGGACAGGCACAAAACAGAATGGGGATTCATATGGAGGCATGAAATATATTCTTACAGCTTCCAGATTGAATGACAGATTTTTACCACCTACATGCTGAGAATGGTGGCCCAAATTCCAGATTCCAACAGAAGCAAGGACATTGATGAGTTTATTTTAGCAATTAGGGTTGTTTCTTACATTACTAAAAATGTATCACAGAGGTATTGCAGATTACTTGAAACATGACTTTAAAATGTATTTTGTTCTCCCAAGTTTTAATTGGTCTGTAGCAGTCTTTTTTATTTTTTTTCCTTTCACTTAAAAAGGTAAACCCATCAACAACATAAGTTAAACAAATACATGAATCAGGTCTGGGAATTGTCTTGAGAGAGGAAACACCGGTGATAGGGGTGTATAAAATACCAAGCAATGATGCTTATGCACTTTACATCGCTTTACTGGGTAACGGCTCCTCCAGCCTAAACCCAGCACTTAAAATCAAGTGAGGAACCTAGCACCTTTTTTTAGAAAACCGAAAAGCAGTTTATGTGGTGGTAAGTTTTTTTCCAAATCCAGGCAAAGTAGACAGATGCTATGCTCTGTGTTTTACAGTAGCATTCATCTAGGATGGAGATATCTGATACTTAATTACTGCCTCTGACAGAAGATTCATTACCCCCACCCCCTCACTTCTCAGTCCCTTAGAAACTGCTCTAACCAACCACTCCTAATGCTGCTTCTGTAATTTATTTATTGTGTTTGTTTGCATGCATTATGCCCTTCTCTTCCCATTTTTATCCCATTTTCTCTACCTTGTAGACAGGCTAGAAGAGTCTGTCTCTAACACAGACAACATATATGCCACTTACTGCAGGCTAGAGAACTCTTTTCATCTGAGAGCTGCCTGGCGTTTGCAGTAGCTGAGGCTCAGTCCTCTGTCCGCAGGCAGAACTCCAAATTCAGAAATCACAGTCTCCTGGCATCCCTGCAGTGTGCCACCAGGGACAATCAATGAATAATAGAAAAGTCAGTATTTGTGGGACTAGGGCTGTAATTTTCTGTCAGAAGCTCCAGGTTTGCATGCAAAGGGCATACTAGAAATGAAACACAAAAGCAGAAAAAAATTTCAATCTTAAAGTCCTCTGTGAACACTTGACTAATCCCATCATTCACAAAAACCATCTCCCAGGTATTAGCCCACACAGAGACGACAGCAAGGAATCAAGCTAGTGCAGTCTAAGAGCCTCCTGGTCTCTCCGCTGCAATATTTGCAGTTGATATGGCCATTCAATTTACACCTCCATTAACCACTGCAGTACAACAGAAAGTACATCACAGAATCATAGAATGGTTAGAGTTGGAAAGGACCTTGAAGATCATTGTGTTCCAACCCCCCTGCCATGGGCAGGGACACCTCCCACTAGACCAGGTTGCTCAAAGCCCTATCAAGCCTGGCCTTAAATACTTCCAGGGATGGGGCATCCACAGCCTCCCTGGGCAGCCTGTTCCAGTGCCTCACCACCCTACAGTAAACAATTTTTTCCTAATATCCAATCTAAATCTCCCCTTTTCCAGTTTAAAACCATTACTCCTTGTCCTATCACTACACTTCCTGACAAAGAGTCCCTTTCCTGCTCTCCTGTAGCTCCCTTCAGATACTGGAAGGCTGCTATGAGGTCTCCCCGGAGCCTTCTCTTCTCCAGGCTGAACAGCCCCAGCTCTCTCAGTCTGTCTTCATAGGAGAGGTGCTCCATCCCTCTAATCATCTAATCAGTGTAAGCTCCATTTGGTAGCAATACACAAAACTACTTTAGCCACCGAGGGTTGCTGTGACAGAGCCTGGGCTGCTGCTTCTTCCTCCCAAACACAGCATGAATTATGCAAACACTACCTAATAGTCTAGCAGGTCCCCTTTTTTCCCCAGCTTGAGGCTTCAGGCCTTTTTGATGATTGCTGTTCCATCAAATTATCTCTGGCTGTACACACATGTAGAAAGAGAAAGCCCACATCCCTCGAGTTTACTATCTAAACAGGAATGAAAGACAAAAGGTGAGAGCTGCTTTCAGGAATAAGGGCCTGAGGGCAACTTCTAAAGCTTCAGGACATGAGGCTAAGGCAGGTGGTAGTGCACGCCAGCCCCCGCTCCACTGGAAGGGGGCAAATCTCTGAGCTATGGTCTTGACCAGAGTCTCCAAAATCTTAATGGGAGCTGTATCTTGGAGCAATGGGGTGCTACTGAAAATTTGTGCATTCTGGGAATTGCTGTATGAGATGACAGGGAAATAAGGCAAGGTCTTTATACACCTCAAAATTCAGGCACAGAAATAAGGCTTTAGAAGTAGTTCCACTCCATCATTGCTTAGTTATCATCAGCATAAAAATCCAGCCCAGTTTTGAAAGGAAGTCTGACATTTCTGTCACATCTTAGAGAAACTATTTTGCATTGTAATCAACATAAAAGATGCTGCTGAGGTCTTAAGATATAATACTAGTTTGCCCTAGGTAAAAAGCCAAGCTTCTTCACCAGCACCGCTTTTTGAAAATTTGGGTTTATACCATAAATACTTTGGACAGCTTGCCCCGGAAAAGATCAAACAGCACTTATTTCTTATTCTTCTTTAAATAAATTGTTTTCCTCTGTTGAAAACTTGTCAGACTCAAACTGCAGAGTGCCACACGGCAACAAAAGGAGCCTTAACAGGTCTGAAATTATTTTTTCTTGATTGCAGCATCTCAAAAACCTCCATGCTTCCTCTTAGCTAAGTGTACTTTAAAAAGGTTCTCTCAATTTAGAAAGGAAACACATGAGAAGAAGTGAGGGAGAAGTCATAGAGAAAATACTATCTTCCTGGATTTAACATCTTCTAGAAGATGCCTGAGATGGTAGATGACAAAATGAGATGTTTTTTACAGCCTTACATTCCTAAATAGCTCAAATCTTAACTTTACAGCCTCAGGGAAAAGAAAATGTATCAAATTCATCAGACTGTATAATGGACCCTGAAAACCTTTATTTCCTTACTGTGTTTATTAGATTCAAGGTAGAATCATGTTTTACCTTGAACTCACTCTACAGTTAACTCATTTTAGACTAAGGGCTCAAAGACAGGACCTGGTGTTGGCAAGTAACTCATTTCTACAGCAAAAGAGAAGCAGCATAAATTTGTGGATGTAAAATGAAAGGCTCTGAAATTTTAGTTTTGCCTTAACCTATAATATAGGAGGGGCTAAGAGGAATCAAACTGCCCAGCAACACGTGACAAAGCAGTGTTCTGATCTGAAGATGCCAACTGCAGCATCATCATGTACAATTAGTCAATCATGTAATTCACATATGGCTGTTGATCACATACTATTGCAAAACAATATCTAAATGCTACAGCTTGCCGAGCTTACATTGTTAAGAGATGACAGTGCTCGATGTAGCATGGCCAGTGACATCTATGTAAACTTGGGCCATCACACAGGACCTGGACTGTAACTTAGATGCTAACAGCCACAGCACGTCCTCATACCATTATTACCCAGAAAACCTGATTCAGCAGCAGAATACAAATATTAACTACATACCACCAAAGACAATGGGGTTCTACCTGAACCTTTCTACAATTTCTACCTCTAAGAGCAGCACAGTTTTCCTTCAGTGTTCTTCAGGTAGCTATTCTTCCACATATTCATCTCTCTCCTATATACCAATAATAGCATAAGAAACCATCCCGGAACAGTCCTGGGTCAGAGGAGGCCCACTGATACTCAGAAGAGGTCTATTAATACCCAACTCTGACTACAACTGAAGATATCGGTAGCTTGGCCTTTCATTACCATTTAGAGAGATGACTATACTACTGAAATCTCACTTATACATCACATATAGTCATGCACACAATGTAGAAAATGTGTGCACACAAGAAATGACATTGCAGAATGACCATAGTCAGACTTAACAATCATGATCACCAATAATAGTTTCTGAAAATAATTTTATGGTATTATGCCATTACAAATATAGTGGTAGCTTTTGTGAAATTGAGAGAAACTGACAAATACTTTTAGGCTGCTTAGAGAAATAGCAACAGATGCTTATCTAATAAAATGAAATATTCTAGCCAAGGGTATTTCTAAGAAATCTGCCTTCTGTCATACACTGTCAAGTTTCCAGTTTCAAAAAATAACAACCTTCAGCCATAAAACTTTTAAGTATGTGCATAGCAATTTTGCGATTCTGAGATTGCATTTGAAGTTGCTCTTCCTTACTGATTGTGTACTGTTTAGTTTTTCCATCCTAATTTTGTTACTTACTGTGCTTTCAAACTGATTATTTTCTTCATCTCTGAATACAGGTTCCCATAACGCTTAAAGAATCCTACTTTCCTAAGAAACACAAATAACACATCTGAACGGGCCAAGCCATAGTTACTGAAAATATGGAAATAAACATTTAGTTCTTGACAATTTGAAACAATTATTTTAGCACCTACGGAGGCATATGCATGACCGTAAACAAAATTCACATTTCAGTCATAAATTCATAATTTTATTCTTCACAAATGGAGTCTTAGCATGCATGTAGCACTTTACAGGATGAAAAACAACCTAGTGTGATCAATGTTATCAGAAGCCACACAAGTCTTTTGAGACATTACGTCAAAGAATCGCCCAACACCACCGTTCAGCAAGCTTTTCCACAACTCATGCAATAAGAATGGTTCAACGTCTGTATAACACCGGTGGCACCTGCAGAACAACACCTTTCTGAAAGATTTCAGAACAACCCAAAGTTCTCCTGTGCTCCCTGCTTGTGCCAATAATCTAACCATACCTGCTAAAACCTTTGATCTGTATAAACTAGCTTTCAAGCATTGCTATAACCATAATTTCTACAAGTTCTTGGTGGTGGTTTCCAATACTTTTTTTTTTTTTTTCCCATAAAATCATGCTCTGACATAATTCTCTTGAAATAGCAACATGAAAAAATCCTGAACTCCAAACATAAATTGTGTTGATTGCATATATCCCACTAAGGAGAAGAGAGTGGGTAAAAGGAAAATGAAAATGCATTCAATTTTATGCACGAATGAAGGTAGCTAATACATCTTCATCTAATTGCAAAAATATCTTGTTGTGAGGGCATTTTTTTTTTTAGTTTCATTTTTCAAACTGATCTTTTTTTGTGTCTTCGAACATGTTTTGTTTTTTCTGTATTGGGGCATCTGCCCATAAGGTTCATTCTGCAACTTGTTTGCTCGTTAAGAGCCTGCACGGGGAGCCTATGCAACTGTGGGATAAGCCTCTGCTACTTTGCTGAACAGTTACAGGTTTAGTGAGGACTGACATAACACCAGAATCAAAACAAAACAAAACAGAGCAAAACCAACCAGCTCAATTCAGTCTCCATTTTTTCTGGCAGCTCTGCTGTATATTTAATAATTAAATCTAGCATAAATTTTGTTTGTGGTGCTGTGAGACTCTAACAAGCATTAGCACCGTGAGCTCTAACATAAGCAAGGGAAATCATGCTAAAATCATGATTTTCCATAAATAAGACAACATTTAGTTATACTCTTTTTTATTATGTTTATACATTCTCTGGGCTTTCTATGAAAAGACACTTGAAGGTCTGATGAATTTTTAGGGGGAGAAAAGATAGAGAAAACACTTTCAAAAAAAGAAAAAAGAAAGAAAAGAAAAAAAAAAACACCACAATAAAAATCACTTAATAATCCAGAAGAATATTGGTTTGGCTCTGACATTTGAGACTATCTCTAATGATTTTTTTTCTTGTTCTCCTATACTGATCCAGAGAAATTCTAGATCTTGTGGACTATAAGACCACAAACATTTCCCTCCCCTCCTGCAGATCAGCTGAATCCTGCGCAACTCTGAAAAGCTGAAAATTTGGACAAATGCAATATAAGAAGCTTTGTTCCTGTTTTTTTTTTCCCCTAGCGTGTACTTGAAACAGTGGGAACATGAAACTGGATCTGTAGAGAAAACGTTTCAGTATTCTTTAATAAAACCAGCTGGAAAAATTGTACCTAGTTCCCAAGCTGGAAAGTAAAACCATCTCTAGGAAACACCTCCTGGGAGGTAGGCTACTCACACTCCCTCCTCCCTGTCCCTGCTCAGCATTACAATTCAGATGTTCCACCTGTGGGGCTTCCCACAGGACTGACTATTACTACTTTGGCAGAACATCCTTTATGACAGCAGATACTTGAGCTTTTCAAAGATAGCTTTGAAACAGGGTCCCTATCTGAATCGGTAAGAACTCATTCTTTGTACTCTTGGCACAACATTGTGTATTAAAAGACAAATCGTTAGGGACAGGGAGCTGCTCAGTAGACCACCTTCCTGAAGCTGGCTTTTTTAAAGAGTGATAAAATTGCTTCCCATGAGAAAAAAATTGTTTCCCACACTTTCCACGTACACGCTGGAGTGAGTGCAATGAATACATGAGACATAAATCATAAGAGCAAGCCAATTCAGAAAGCCAGAACTCCATTCCTCTGATAATTACATCAAATACCAGAAAAGAAACCTTGTTTAACAAGAGCCTGTAAATACCCAAGCAAAAGAATAGAATGGATAGTAAAGCAAGACCAAAATTGTTAAAAGAATGACACTGAAATCCAGTATAGAAACTGAGCTCACTTCAGGACAGTTTCTAGCTCTTCCCCACATATGTGCAGAACTCTGGATTCCTCCATCATTTTCTGTTTCTGTGGGTTCTGAGTCCTGCCCACTCAGCTGCTTTACCCTTCCAGTCTCCATCTGTAGCCACCTCACCTCTGCATATACTCTACATTTCTCATTTGAGTGACTCCTTTACACTCCAGAAGAGCAAGAGAAACATCCTAGTGATTTCCCAGCAGCTGCCTCTACATCACAAATGTCCATCCTCTGAGCAATGTTAATTCTCCACGCATCTTTCAATTCATCAGACTACAGAAGGTTCCATGCTCTACTATATTCTTCCACCAGCACCTCCTGGAGCCCTGTGGTCATATTTCTGGTGCACTTTTGTTTCATTATCAGAGTGAGATTCAGTACTTGGTAACAGCAGATTTCATCCACATCTGATATCTTCTGAGTTGTTTTTTTTTTTTTTTTTTTCTCCATTAGGAAAACACTTTTTATGAGCAACCTTAAGTAGTTGTGATTAAAAAGCAGCAGAAATCGAGCACGGGCACGACATACCAACAAGATGTTTTGTATAAGAGACATTGCCTGATTTGCAAATAAGCCCAGGAAACTCAGTGATGGGATGCAAAGTTGGCTTTGTAATAGCAGTTAAATCGGTGTGTTCTGCTTTGCTGCTGCTATCATCCTACTCAGCCCAAGGGCATCCTTGTTGAGGTTGTGCTGTTCAATATCCCAAACCCTTTAATGCGGTAACGTAATATACTCAATCTACAAGTTTCCTCATTATTAAAAAGTACCATCTCAATAATGATTCAATGAAGGGAAATAATCAGCTTTTTGCTTCATGATCTTCTAAACTGTTGCAGGTAAGACTAATGCACAAACAAGCAGACAACTTACAGTCAAAAAGCACCATACGTATCAAATAATTGAGTTCACCTATTACAGTATGCAATTTCTCAGGTAAATACAAACTTTAGTCCTAACAGGGCAATGATGGTGTTATCAAGATGCTGGTTCAGGAAATAAGAAAACAAAATTTTCACAGGTGATATATTAGATAAACTTTGAAGAGATTTTAAAGAGAATTAGAATTACTAATGCGGGTAAGTTGTTAAGAACTCTTTCAGGTTTACAAGAGAATCAATTTAAAAATAAAAGTATCTGGTTTAGGTGTTAAAGAGTTGTTTATTTGCTTGGAAGGGAGTAGTTTTAATGGCACAGATATGTTTGACATTTCCTGGTAGCAACACTGTTTATCTTTCAGAAGATCAAATAATAAACAAATCACATTTATGTGCCTGTTTACCAAAATATAATCTGAGGTTTTACAAGTGTAGAGGAAGAGATGTACTGCTCCGTGGTGTGACTCAGGCACTTCAGCGAACATTTACAACTGCTGGTTAATGAATATACAAAATATTGTCGCGGGCCTGCTGTGGATAATGGATTTTCAAAGTCACATTTTGATGGACTCTGATCCCTCACCACAGACACAGAACAAGTAATTTCAAGAAATGGTTTAAGATTTTACCTGGAATGACAGACATTTGGTGAAGGTGGAATATGTATAAAGATTTACTTCCAACTTCCTGACTTTAAAGAAAATCTCTATGAAGTGGAATCTCACATAGAAATATTTTTTGGACCTATTGGCAAGCGCATCTTCTGTTTCAGATTTGGTACAACTCAAAACCTTCATATTTGGCCTCATCTGGAACAGGGCAGGTGCAACATACTGCAATTTTTTGAGTACAGGGAGGGCGTACGTGCCCCCTCTTCCTCAGCTTCAGGGTCTGCAGATTGCAGTTCCTTTCAGATGAAAGAGGAGAGCATTTTGTGGAGGGACTAGGCACAGATATGTTTTGGTGTAGCTCGAATCCGAGAAGTAAAACTATAATAAAAAGTAGATGAAGCAGGTGGCATGGCTATATTTCCTTCCACCAAAAATATTCCTGTCATTGTAAAGTACCTAGCAAAACAGGACATGGCAAAAAATATAAAGAAAGATATATATTGCTATGAGAAAATAAGCACATGAAAAAAAAGGCTAGACCTCAACCAACCAAAGAAACAAAAAAATCACTTAAACCAGAAAGCCAAACCTTAGCTTGGTGTGATCCCAAACTGACAAACAAGCATCCAGTTGTCAAAAAAGACCACTATATTTTGTTTTCAAGACACACAAATCTCAGCTCTAGGTATCTACCCAAATTACTGGTCAAGCCAAAAATAGCACCTAAGTGCATCTGAAATACTCTAAAGTAGTTCCATATTGGATTAGTTGAATACACTGTTACAGTAGGCTTTTTGAAAAAGACGTGCACGTGGATTCAAACACACTCAAATGTAGATAGAGTAGATCATATCCTACCTGCAAAGAGGTTTGATGGACTGATTATGTCCAAGATATTAAGTACTGAAGAAAAGAAATACTATTTGTGCAAGACTGAAAGGACTACCCAAAAGCACTAGAGCGTAAGTTGTTTCTTCAACTCATAATTTACCCCCTTCTCAAAAATTAAATTTCTACAGCAACTGACCGGCAACAAGACAAACCTTTTATGTCATTACCACATCAGGTAGCAAAAAGGAAAATACACAGCACTAATTCAAAGATAGACTCTACCAATGCTTAGCAAATATCGAGAGCACAGGATAAAGCAGTGCAAAACAAATTAAGAATTATTAAAAAAAAAATAGTATTCTATCAAAATAATACTGTTCTAATCTCTCAACAGCAAAAGAACACCAGCACCGCAGCAAATTTTCTACGCACTGCAAAGCCCAACAAAGAAATAGAACAGAAAAGAGAGAACTGTGGCATATCTGACTAATTTACGGTTTTAAATAACCCCATTTTCTGGGGAAACATTTCAGCAGTCATCAGTCACTTTGTGTTTTTAAACTTTTTTAAAGAACCTTATGCAAAGTGCATGGTCATTGTTCTTCATTAAAGCAAGTCAAATTTTCAACTTCCTTTGCAGTTGCTAAAGCGAAAGGTGCTAGAATACAGAAAGTGAAAAAATAGTGTTTAATAATGTCTTAGATCAACTTGTCTTTACAGAACAATTCCCTTCTCAGCAGCAGGATTTGACAGAAGTGTGTAACACTGCAACAGACCCATCACTTTGGGGTAAAGCTGAAACTCTATTAGGCGATAACATCAGCAACAGTGACAGCAAAAGCATCCTTTATGCCCACTGACCCTAAAAGAAAACACAGCATCTGCTTTCCCTGTGAGTTAAAACTGTCCGTGCCCATAAGCAAACTGTTTTCCATTAAGATCACCTTTCAAGCATGTCACAGCTGATGGCTCACACCCTGCTCTCTTCTGGCTGCAGCCTAGCTAGAAGCCGTCTAGAACTGGGGGAATGCACTCATATCCCTCATCTGTAGCTACTGTGGTGCTGCCTACAAAACAGTCTCCATTGCACAAATGGGCAGATTCCGGTTTACAAATATAAATGACGAATTTTTGCAAGCCATCAGTAATGCCATTACCTCTTTGGTAGAAAGTGAGGAAAAACCAAGACAGAAGAAACGCCTGTATTTTGTCAGAAGTAACATTGCAGGTAATGATAAATATACAGCCAAATTGTTCAGAGTAAAACAACATTGTAGTTACAAAAAGGCAGGTCATCATCTTCACGAACTGACTTTTTATTTATTCAACTATAAATTTGAAGCGGAACAGAAAAAGAGTTCAATTTTGCAGACATACCAGCTACAATATAACCCAATAATGCAACTGTACCACAGGTGTTCAATTCTATTTTTGCAGTCCAAACACCATATTTTTTTGTTTTCGATTTCAATACAGAAAGACAGTGATGGATTATTACAATTGTAACTCTGTACTATACATCTCGTGTGGTAGCATGCGATAAAGATTTTTTTTATATATATATTTTTTTTTGTATACGTGCATCTCCACGCCCAATTACTTGTGTCAAAATGACAACACATGGAGTTTCTACAGTATTATCCATGCTGAGAAATCCTCTGGTACAAGTGATTTTTATGCTCTTTGAAATCTTGTGTTTGGTTTAGGGATATGGTAAAATTGCATGACTGAAAAATGCTTTCAGAGATTTACAATCTATTATTTGGCTGCTGAGGCACATCTCGGTGGCAGAAATAGGGCATCTGATGCCCTTCAGCTACTCTGAGATCACACAGAGCTCCTGCCTGAACATATCTATAAGGCTCAGAACTGACTTCCTGAAATTAAAGAGCAAGCAGAATTAATACGGAGTCTGCCTCTTCTCCTTTCCCTAATGCTGTAGTGGAGAATTTCTTTGACTTCATCTCTCTACGGACAACCACTGTGGTTTCATTGATAGCGATGTACATGTCTATGGTCCATACAATGAAAACTGAAAATATGCCTTTCAGGATTTGTTCCATGCCTTCCTCACATGCATTTTTAGCTTTATGAGGATCTTCTCTAGGAAGGTGCACACACAGGACAAGATTAACCAGACTATTCCTAAGACATCACCATTGCCAAGCATGTTCTAAGACAATAAGATTTGATCAGATTGGAAAGAAAATGAAAATTTCCTCCAAACTAGAAGTCCTGCCTTCCAACCATTTCAGTAGTAATACTATTTCATTTGAAATCTTATTGTGTGTTCAATTTCAGCGTCAACATAGTTCAGACACAACCTAAAGCTTCACATGTACATGCATTACTATTACTTAGGAATTTTAGTACCAGTGCTCATGTGATGACAACAGGAAAAGTATTTAGGTTCAGATGGTTGTACAAGAGAGACTGAACTATAATCACACCCTACCATAGACATTCATCAGTAATTACATTTTTTAAATTTTTCCAAAATGCATGCCATGAAAATCAAAAGCACATAATTAAGAGCAACATGCAAACAAGGGTTTTTATTTACATCTAGTCAACTTTTCTGTCACAGATAATTGCAAACCTTAATGAAAACAATTTGATCTATTAAAGATGTACAAAATAAGCATAATGGATATGCAAAGTAGATTTCATTTCGTTCAAAAGAAGAAAATGTATTAAAAAAATCAATTAGGGAAAGGACTGGTTGGCATAGCCCATAAAACGCATCAGTACAGAACTACTCATTAAAAATAATATTCTTTTTCATTTAGTCCCTTATTTATTTTATCTTTCATAAATGCTGTTCTTTTTTTAATTAAATGTATTTGTTATTTGCGAGTATTCTACAAATATTTAAAATAAGGCTTCACCATGGTAATTGGAATTACCTAATTGTGTTATGCACTAACTCTATTTAGTTTGGATACACTGTATTGTTTCTGATTTTTTCATTATTTGCACAAGCACTTTTGAACAGGTACACAATGAAAGGTAAATAGTGGACAGGAATACATTGTGCTGAAGCTTCACATACACACTTCACAAAATTATCTTAAAAAGGAGCTCCAGATAGCTTTATTTTGACCAGAAAATCTCTCATTTTGGACTTTTGTGCCTACCAAACCCAGTCAGCAAAATGACCAGGTCAAAACCTGGTCAAAAATGATCAGGTCATCTTTGCTTTTAAAACTTCACTATAAATATAACTCCTCACCATAAGACCCTAAATTGTCTCAGGGACTTCATTCAAAATTGCAGTCAAAAGCCGAATGCTGACAAACTGACGGTTGTTTTCCAATTCATGTGAAAAATAATAAAAAAAAGAAGACATAAATAAATTAAAAACCCTAGAATTTTCACAGACTTTCTAATAGACCAGTCTTCAAAAGTAGTAATAGAACATTTTTGTTTTACACTGTGTAAAGAGGTCAAAAGCTCAATGGATATGAAGGATAAGCAGGAAAGGCAGCCTTCCTCAGGCGTACATGAAACACACTAGAGGGTATGTACAAAAAAGGTAAGGCCTGAAATAGCTTTTTAGGAAATTTCAGGTGAGAGGACAAAAAATTGCCATCCTCTCTTCTTGCCCCTCCACTTCCAAAGGCATCACTGGGTTTTCAGCAATATAGAATCTACATACCTACAACTCTAACCTCTCTGATATTTACCAAAGCCCCACTACTGGTAGATGTATCTCAATGGAATATAAACCACTGTCGTTAAATATGCAAAAGTTAAGAAATACAAAAGCCCCAAAGCAAGCCACCATCGCTTTTTTGCTCATCAGTTACGCAAAAGCAAAATCCAAACAATACTTTGTTTCCAAGTAACACGTCTGAATACATATAAGGAGAAGACTTTTTTTTTTAAGTAAGGGGACGCCACTTTTATAAAATGATTTTTCAGACTATTACACAGGTTATTTCTTCTAATTCTTATTCTGTGGCCGAGTTTGACAAATCCCTTGCCATTGTCATTTTTCATCTGTATGTTTATGAAATGTAGAGGTCAATGGTTAGAGGGATGAATAACCTTGAGCAGCTTTCACTGCTGTCAAATATCACGGTAGCAGGTGTTTCTAAATTGCTGTGATCATCCAAGAACTTTAGCCTAAATTAACTCTTCATCCTAGAGGAGAGAAGAGGAGAGACAAACTTGCTATTTTTCAAACTTGTGATTTGCTGGGAAGAAAAAGGGATATTGGGGAAAAGAGGACAACAGGTTTTCGTTGTTATTTTTAATCGTGAGGTTGGAAATGCTGTCACCTCTGTTCCATGTGTCTGTGACTGCAAGCAGAACACATTCTCATGCTTTCAACAAGGAAGACACAGGGAATTTTTACACTGCCAGATGCTGAAGCACCTCATTCTACTCACATTAGCCTCAAAATTAGAAGTGCACAAGTTTGAACAGCAATGCTGTCGACAGGCGTCTGACCTCAGATCTAGATACAGTCTAGTCCCAAAGGTTTGGCATGGCTCCAAAGCTAATAATCTCTTAGCAAGAATCAAAGCTTCTTAATTTAGGTTGATATCAAGTTAATTTGGCTATCAGGTCCAGATCAATAAAGTCCAAACAGTGTTGATTTATGTGAATTTATAAGCTTGGATCTCACCTAGCTTCAACATCTCCCCACTGGACTCCTTTTTATGGCACACACTTTCACCAGGGTCTGCCTGTTTACCTCCTGGAAGCATAAAGGAACTGGAAAACTGTTATCAGCTGAGGAAAGCAAAGGATTGAGCAGTTTTAAGTACAAACCAGCATTGCTCTGTCAGATGCCTGCAAAATTGCAGCAAAATATAGTCCATCCTGGTTTGTCTGGTGGTTTTTTTTTGGACATACACATGGCCTGTTTTCTTCTTAAACTTATAAGTAGGCTGAGTTCTGGCACTAGTTTTGAAGAGGACAGAATCTCAAAACTATTTCAAGCATTTTACAGAAAGGGAACCTTTGGTAGAATGTTCTCCACGGGAGCTCCTTAACTCTGCTATGTTATTGCACAGCTGCAGTACGATGTCAGGTCCTTTCTCGGTCAGATATTTATTGGGGCTGGTAGTGTGAAGGAAAAAACAATTGTACTGGTCTCTACAGAAGGACAGTATTTGTGCCATTTGCTACTCTTTTCATTCTTTTTCCTGTTTTCTGCTGTTTTATTTTCAAAATAACATTAATATTTTGCCAGGGAGGCTTGGGCCATTACCAAGAGAGGAATTTCTCAGCATATTTATATCTATTATGTAGATTCTCTGGAAATACACAGTCCTTTGATCTAACTCAAGCTAGCCAAAGAGATAAGAGAAACAGGATTGATACTGAGCTGTTCTGAAGCTTGAAGAAAATGAAACAGATGTAAAATCTAAGCATATACTTTGTCCAGGTTCCTATTTGTCCAGCTATTCTGGATTCTTCTACAAGAGTCTCTCTCATGTGTTATCAAGGAAATGCATGCAAGAAGTATATGCTCTATATTTATTTGCAATTTCCTAATTAAAAACCATTGGCAAAAATAGCAATAAGCACTGAGTAACAACGTACCTATCTCTGAATCTACCGAACAGTACCTTATTGCTCATTCCTCTTTATCTCATAACAAATGGTGTTCTTAAAGGATTTGAGGCCATGAGACTGACTCTGAATAAAGGAATATCTAAATATTGAACTTCAAAAGCTGTGATTAAAAAAAATAACAACTCAAACCAACGAAAAAAAAAATTCCTTGTTTTAGAGATTTGTGAATAAAATGTATAATAAAGTCCTGAGTCAGGGACACCTCTCTTTTTGTCATCCATTTGTTAAGTGTTTCTGTTTATGCGAACAAGCATGTACAAATGACAAGCAGGTAACAGTGATTGAATTCTTGTTCTAGAGACCTTGAATCAAACTTGAGCACAGCTGAAAGTAATCTTAGACTTATTCTTCTCCTGCAGTTAATGCAGCCCAGAATGCAGGAGATGCTAATAATAATCAGCATCCTATCTTAAAAATCTGAGCTATGCAACACCAGAAAGGCCACTGTATGTATGGTTTCCATAAATGGTACACATTATTTGCTTATCTGAAAGGAAAAATCACTATTTTTGAACACCACAACTTCTATTTCAGAATATACTGCTGTATCAAGTTCACAATACACAGAGGACACAGCATTTTATGTGATAATCATTGTAGAAGACAATTGTAGGGTGAAACTAACAGAACTTACTTAGGATACTGAAAATTGTAATTCCATCTCTGTTGGTGCTCAGATATTAAATTCTCCATCCTAGTACCCAGAGAATGAGGTATAATCTAACCATGGGCAAAATTAGTTTGGAAATTCTTCTCTCATAATAATGACATTTGGAGACAATAGTCTAATAACAATATCAAAAAAGGCATCTAAAGAGCTGAGGTCTGCTAAACTTGGGAAAAGATTAGATATTAGTGACCTGTGCTTTCAAAGGACTAGACTTGACAATGATCATGGCTCTTCAGTCTTATGTTCTCCTTTTCAAGACTCATCCAACCATAAGTAAGAGGAAAGAAAGCAGCAGTTGCAACAAACCAGCCATAAGAAAGTAAAACTGTATGAGTAAGACACTGGGAGAACCACCTCTAGAAGAATCATTGTCATATTTCATAAGTTTTCATAAATATTCAGTGCAGTAAGAAATTCAGTAAGAAATGACTCAGTGGTGCTGTGGGAATAGCAGAAATAGTTCTATAAGTATTCCATGAGAAGAACAATTTGGTATACATTATGTATAAGAAACTTCAAGTAATCTTTTAAGTCTGAGAGTACTGGCAGAGTTCCAAGGATCAAATATTTGGGTAAAACTGTGTACCTAGGAGACTGATCAAGATTACACTTTTCACAATAAAATCTGACTATTGTGAAGACTAATTACTATAGGTTACAAAATAAAAATAAAAATAAAAATTCATCAAGTATTGCCAGGCTGGGAATGAAGAAGCTAAAAATTTACCAGCTTCTGACAAAGGATATTATTCTTCCTTTTCTGGATACTAACTTAGGAAAAATATTACTGTATATCTGCAAGGAGATAAAATAAGAACTCTGATGCAAGCTGTATAATTATAATGCTACCTGACACATACGACAATACTGCATTCTGGGAGCTGCTAGTGGCAGAACAAGTGACATCGTGAGAAAAAGTATAGCGTTCTCCTTACAGAGAGCTTGGCTTTCTAGTTTATAAGAAAGAATATAATGCTATTAAGACACGTTATGAGAAAAGGAGAACATCTTTGTCATTGTGCCACAAATACAGCTTCATCCTCTTTAACTTCCAAGAGTTTCTAGTAAAGTAGTTAATGATTGCCTTTTTAGGGAATAGTCAGATAAATAAATCACAAGGAGTTTGCTAGCCACAAAGATCCCGGTACCCAAATTACTTAAATTCTACTTTTTTCTTTAGGGAAAAAGGAAAAAAAGAAAACCAAATGAAAAAAACACCACAATATGTGACCCACTCTAGAACATAAGCGATTTTAATCCTGCTCCTTCTCAATTCTCAGTAGTAATACAAATGCCACTGAATACATACTAAAGCCTGCAATTTATCTCTACTAGAAAGAATCAAGGTCCAGGCAAAACAGTCCCTATAAAATATCCCTGAGCAGTTCCCCAGAGACTCCTCTGGCAGTGTACACTGAGCTGCCCTGAACAGAAAGATTTAGTCAACTGGAGATCCTTCCATACATGGAAAAAGGACATGGAACTGGACCCCTTGAAAAGAATCTAGATTGGCATATGTGGTAGCCATGAAAGGTCACAGGACAGGCGATGGAATTAAATCAGGCATGTAGCTGAATTATACATGAGATTAAAGTAATCTCGGTGTTAGGCCAAGTCTCCAGTGTCAGGCCAAAGGGCCAAACAGCTGTAAGAATGGCCATTGGGCATGTCCAGGGAAGAGCATGGCAACGACAATGTCTTTGATGTATGGTCATGATTACTCTATGTCTGCACAGCTGATCACATGTGGGGCTAAAAAAAAGGTAATAGGTACAGGACTATGCCCCTCCTAAGGTTAAAACAGACACGTAAAATCCCCCAAGCCCTTAAATCCCCATCTTTCTCCCATGCTTCATAATTACAGACGTGACAAAAACACAACCTGCAGGTCAGAAGACTCTTGAGTAATCTGGTATGTCATATTGTATTTGTGACATATTGCACTACAATATGGCACTCATTAATGAGTACTCCACAGAGAGGTGGATACTACTGACTCCTGATGGTGTCGGAACATGCATTAGCTCACAGGTGGCCCCATGTGCTAATTAGTCATCATGTCTCCAGGTGGGAACAGCTGGACACAAGTCCTTTTTGATGACAAACTGCTCAAATTTTTATGAGCAAAACTATAAATTTTTTTAGCTTTAAATATTTATTTAAATAAATAAAGCTTTGTATTTTAAGGGACACACAATCATTTCCCAGTTTGAGGAATGCTATTTATGTTCTTATATTTCTTTTACTTTGTTTTGTAGTGTTCAACCGAATACTGCATATCATAGCTGGGGTATAAATAGAACGTGTCAGTCCTTCAAAATCAGGCAGCCTTGCCAACTGGGCAAAGAATTTTGAATTACATTTCCACAGATCTACAACATTACCAGACAAAAAAAAAGTACAAATAATATATTTAGCACTCAAGAAGACAGACGGCAGAATTCATCTTAGTGTGTTCTGACATAGTGATAGTGCAAGAAGCCAGCTCCTGCTCCTGGCAAAATTGTATATCATATCCAAAGTGGAGCAACCTGGTAATTTTGGCAAAAAATTGGCAGATGGATTTTTTTATTTTATTTTATTTTTAAAATATATTTTGGATATATCAAGATCTACCACAAACCCCCTCTCAATGTCGGCAGAGCGGAAGAACCACTCTGTGTTTTGAAACAGTCAAAACGGACTGAGATTCTATTAGAATGAAATATATTGATTTTTTAATCCGAAAGGTCTTTTCATTTTCAAAATACCCTTTCTTTTCAAATAAGTTGTCCCCTTAAGTTTTTGCTTTTCAAACAGTGAAGAAAAAAACGTTAGATGGAACCCTTTGCTCTTGGTTCTTCACCAATAAAATGACAGTTAGGCATGCACTGTAGACAAATATCTGTTATTTTGACAGTTCTGTTGAGAGGACGAAGTCCAAAACTAGGACAAAGTATATTTTTTGTATATTAACAGTTACTATGTTTCCCATAAGGGTTATGCTTAGATCAGTAAACTGTATTCCATGAAAAATTAAAATGGTAATGAACATGTCTTATCTACTGGGCTACTGCAGTATTTCTCACCAAGCCATAATTATTGACAAAGAAAACTACTAGACATTATAAAATCAAACTAGAGAAAAAAGAAAAAAAAAGAAGTCAGTCCTTAATGTAAACTGTGCTTCCCTAATATAATGCCTGACTCTTAGGGCATTTATAATCAAAGAATCACTATATAAAAATGCCAAAGAAAATGACTATGTGAATGTCTGATGCTGAAAAGAAAGCTGATTGATGAGAACAATATTGAGACTTAAATATCACCTAATTACAATCAGTAACTTTTAGTCTGTGATCTACCTGCAAAACCAAACACATATGAAAAACAAAAAGACAAAATTGCACTAGTTCTTTCACAGGAACACGTGGTTGAGAATCAAACTACATGATGGCAAAAGCTTCAGTGGATATTTCCTTAAATATTAAATAGATGAAAATTAAAGTACCAAAAATCCTGACAAAGGGGTATTATGCTCCACAAGGTCTGCATTTGAACTTTATGTGACAGAATGGTTTGCTTTCAGATCTTTGTGAGAAGTTTTTCCCCTGCCAGCCACTTTTCTCATCTGAAATAGTTTCTACTGCTTCGCTGCTGGTCAAATGTCAGATACACACACACTGGGGAACCAGAGAAGTGTAGCTCATCTCTATCATCTTGGTCGCACCATTATCTTCTCCAACTACTTTTCACCGTTCTGTAACAAGTGGGTAACAACACTTACCTGCCTTTTGAAGATATTTCCCAAGCGGCATGCACTGGTGAGTGGCATCGACAGACATACAGTTAAAAATCCATCTTTTTATTGTCCTAATAAATGCGCAAATTTTATTCCAATCAATAAAACCCATTGACGTCTGTGTGTAATTCTTTAAACCTCCTTACACTGAGAAGTCCAAACACTGCACATAGACTGTGTCAACATCATCTTCTTTTCTAAGCAGAGTCTGCCTCCAAAACTGAAGGGCATGGAGTTCAGTGTGGGCAAAACAGCTCCCCAAATGCCAGGATATGCCATTAACAACATCTGGGAGAACCAGCAGCAAACAGATGAGCAGACACATCTGCACACTCTCTAGTCACATCAGAACAGCACGAGCAGTCACAGATACGCTTGCAATTGCTATTTCCCCTTGTTCTCTTCAGCACCAAAAAGATAAAAATCAAATCCAAGAGTAAGTTGTAAAAACTAAAATATGTGGGATTGGTGAAAGCCAAGCAATCAGCTTGTTTAAGGACCAAAAATTTGTGCATGTGAATGTTTCTTCCAGAAAGTGCCACATACCAGTTGTTAATTGTCTCTCATTGTCTTAACAGCCTGAACGTATTTGGGCTTGGTACTAAAAAATTCAAGCAAATAGGTAATGGAAGCGCTATTAAAAGTAATAAAACACCATGAAGAATGTGCCCTTTCAAAGACATCACCTTCAGAAAAGGCAAAAAGGGATTCAGAGATATACAAATTGATTTTATTATCATTATTTAATGCAGAAGGACATGAGAGTCCTTTGAAGCTAAAAATTATTATAATCAAGCTATTATTACCTATTTTCATCCTAAATCAAATTCCCTTGTAGGCTTTAGCTGAAATCAGTAAGGTAATAAATGTCAGTCCCGTAAATTCAACGTCAGCGAAAGTTCATACGCATCTGTTCCTTAAAAAGATTTATGTACAAACTTTGGCATTTTTTCCCGAAAGCCTGATGATGGATGTGTAAAGGTCCACAGCAGTGCCTGACAGGGGTGGACACTTTGTAAAACATAACAAACAGCGCCCTTGTAGATGAAAGGCAAACAGTTAGCCAGGCTCAACCTCTTGGAAAACGATTACACCTCATGTACAAAGAGAGCTATGATTAACTTGGCTCTCATATTAAAAGGTAACTAAAACTACTGAATGGTATCCAGTTATAACAGAAGCCTCCAGAGCAATGTGACAATCCAGACAGGCAAACTTCACACTTGGTGTACAGTAACTCCTCTAGAGACAAATCGGTATAATTTGGTTTTTTGGTTNNNNAAAAAAAAAAAAAAAAAAAAAAAAAAAAAAAAAGGATGAGAATAAACATTTTGTATCTAATTGCAATTGAGCATGTAGAAAGGCACCAGGACACAGAGCAGAACCCACGGTGGGTCCCCGCTAGCTCTTTCATAATCTGCAGGCACAGTTTTAAGTGACCTTCTTTATAACCATAGCCGCCTTTCTAGCAGAAGAGTTGAGAGCTCTGTTGGTTTCCCTGGCAACTATTAGTAACGCAAGCAAGATACAACATCGAAAACATATTTTACCTGATCTTATTTCCAATAATTGTGCTAATTTCCCCCACATAGCAAAGGGAATTTTACAATAGAATTTTCTCTCCCATATGAAGAGTGGCAGGAATAGCAGATAACCCTACCACAGTAAAGGCCTGGTGATACCTCTTTAACCATCATATGTGACTCTCGCCTAGAGCTGCACAAAACAAACCTTTTCAAGAAGTTTTCCACAAACAGCTTTTAATCTGTGTAAATCTGCTGTGTTTCTGAAGGGACCGAGAAGGGAAGGTTAAGCAAAACACGGACAATTTCCCCCTGCTCAGCTCCCTACCTTTCTCTCAACATACCCCTCTCCTGTTCTGTAAGACGTGGCATCTCGGCAGTGATGCACATAAACCACACTCCGTGAGAGGCAATTCAGCCTAACTCAGCAGGACTGAGGTGGTGACTTCTCCCTGCTTATTCTTCCTCATTATTATTCTAATACCAACCAAATTTAGTTTCCGCAGAAGTGCCACACTGATAACTTTTCCCCCCCCCACGTGGTTGCNAGTACTGGTCCTCCCAGCCCGACTTTGCGGCTTACACAGATTCACCTTCTCAACACGAATGTCACATTCAACCGGGAGACGATTGCTGAGTTGTAAAATCTGTGTCGGTTTATCCTCTGTTTGGCAGAGTCGGCATTTACACGGGCAAGTAATACGTGGTCACATTGCAAAGCTTTCACCGGAACTCAGAAATGAGCAGAGGGTGACCTTGAAATGTACAGATGAAAGGAAACATTATGTGGCAACCACAGCTGTGAAAAGCAGGGGAAATCCGCCCCCGCCCCCCACCAAATAAATAAATAAAACAAGAGATTGGCCGAGGGGAAGAGGAAAGAGTTAAAGATAATAGAGAATGTGAAGATTAAGTGAGTCTGCAGCAGGAAATAGAATTTCAGCCCTCTACTGAGAGATCATGGGGAAAAAAATAGGTATTTGTATTTCTGAAAGACTGTGTTTATAGCAAGGACAAAGGGGCAGGATAAGCGTGCTTTTAAGCAGGGAACAAAGGTGACAATAAGATACAGAAGTTCATTAGGATTTTATATAAATTATTTACAATCTCTGAAAAATTACAATTTTTCGACAATAAACTACAGCTTTACACTTCAATATTCCTTCTATAGCTTCAAAAACATTTTCATATTTTTTACAGAATATATGGGTAATTCCCTTTTCAATTTGTTTTTACAGTAAAAAAAAGGGTTCTCAGAGAACAAAACCAAATGAAGACTCTAACCTATTTAAAACCCTGTATCTTTACCCACAGGCTTTTCTGTCTGTGCAAGCCCATCTCATTAACGTAATTTTATCTCCAGACTAATTGAGTCAAGCCAGATGCAGTCGGCAACAGGGTAACACATCTACTCTTTCCAGGCATTTCTAGCAAATTTGGTGCATGAAGCCTGGAATATTATAAGCATTCTTTAATAAAATGCATCAAGGAAAACTATGTTGCTTAGTAATGTAATGCAAAAGCTCCAGTTTTCAAGAGGCAAATCCCAAGAGAGTATAAAATTACTTCATAGACACAGAGGGAGTGAAAACAGAAGCGGGAAGAAACAAATTGTACCAAATTGACCTTCTGTGTGCCAAATCAAGTGACAACCAAATCCTGTGTCGCTCTCAAAAAGGAGATTTGCTTTGCCTCCACTTTTAACTCAGGATCTGCCCCCCTCTACTCTGCACTGGTGAGACCACAACTGGAATACTGCATCCAGTTCTGGGCTCCCCAGTTCAAGAGAGACAGGGAACTGCTGGAGAGAGACTCCAGCATAGAGCAACAAAGATGATTAAGGAATCAGAGCATCCCCCATATGAGGAAAGGCTGACAGAGCTGGGACTCTTGAGCCTGAAGAAGAGAAGGCTGAGGGGAGACCTTATTCATGCTTACAAGTATCTGAAGGGTGGGTTGAAGGAGGATGGAGATGGGCTCTTTTCAGTGGTTCCTAGTGACAGGACGAGGGGCAACAGGCACAAGCTGCAATGTAGGAAGTTCCATTCAAAGATGAGGATAAACTTCTTTATGGTGAGGGTGCCAGAGTCTTGGAACAGGTTGCCCAGGGAGGATGTGGAATCCCCTTCTCTGGAGACCTTCAAGACCCAGCTGGATGCAGTCCTGAGTGATGTGCTCTGGGCAATCCTGCTTTAGCAGGGGACTTGGACTAGATGGTCTCTAGGGGGCCCTTCCAACTCTGACAACTCCATGATCTACAGTTGCCATCTAACTTCTCCAGTGTAGTGCAGACTGGAGCAGAGATGCTTGTTTATAGCTGGCTCAGGCAAACCCTGAAACTTGCCACAGGATAAATGCAGCAGAGAGGTGCTAATTAGCACAGCCAGCACAAGCACACTGCTCCCAGGTGCTGGTGTCACTGTAAGACACCCTTCTGTGTCATGCAGAAGTACTAACTTGCTGATTGCAAGGTTAGACTCTTAACCCAGGGTCAGACTGTGCTATACAAGCCACTGTTATGTAGAATTTAGCAGGCATTGTGATTTTTGTTATTTTCCTTAAAAAGCTCCACCACAGGCAAACAAAGGCCCATGAAAGACCATCACTTTTCACCTTCCTTTTCTTGAAGCAATTTCTGGCTTTAATGTTCACTGAAAAAGCAACCCTGAAAGATAATCTGAGTGGCTCAGAAACCAGAAAGGCAAATGAAGAAAATCATCAGAGTTAAAAAAAACCAAACCAAATCCTCAGGCACTCAGTCCATGGAATTTGAATACTAGTATCTGAATCAGTATTGTCCATCCTGTGTATCCAGCCCTTTACAGAAGGAGTGTATAGTTTAGACATTATTCCTAGCACTTTTTTTTATTATTATTTTTAAACTTTACTGATTTGAAAATGCTACTCAATAGCTTCAGTAACTCTGCTGTCATCTCAGAGACACACTCAATCTTATATCAATGGGGAGCACAAAGAATATACATACATAACACTTATAATAAAAACCAGTAATTCTGAGAGAGCTGGGGTTGCTCAGCCTGGAGAAGAGAAGGCTCCAGGGAGACCTTAGAGCAGCCTTCCAGTATCTGAAGGGAAAGCAGGAGAGGGACTCTTTGTCACAAAGTGTAGTGATAGGACAAGGGGTAATGCTTTTAAATTGGAAGAGGGCAGATCTAGATTGGATACCAGAAAGAAATTCTTTCCTGTGAGGGTGGTGAGACACTGGAACATGTAGCCCAGAGAAGTTGTGGCTGCCCCATCCCTGAAGGTGTTGAAGGCCAGGCTGGATGGGGCTTTGAACAATGTGGTCTAGTGGGGGGTGTCCCTGCCCATGGCAGGGGTTTGGAACTCAATGATCTTTAAGGTCCCTTCCAAGTCTAACCGTTCTATGATTCTAATTAGCTTCATTTGGTCAAAGAATCATAGAACTATTTAGGTTGGAAAATACCTTCAAGATCATCAAGTCCAACCATAAAGTGGCACAAACCAGAAAAGACAGTATAAACATAAACCCAAACATAGCTCTGTATTTCTCTACTTGAAAAGTCATACCTCCATGGATGCTGAAGTACAGTATAGAGACCTCCAACTAACTCCAGACCCAGAAACAGCCTAATTGTGTTTTTCTCCCTTTGAAAGACAATTCTCTGGAGCAAAGAACATTCCTGCCATCAATAAAAATTACTTGATAAATGAAGATGCAAAATTCTCAACAGGCTCAACAAGAAGGTTTCATGCAAAGCACATTATGGAAGGAGATACAAAGATGCAAAATTTGGTATTACAGTTAAAACCAAAGCAAGCAAAATTTTAGCCCTCAAAACTGAAGTAAATAAGATAAAGAGTTATCACAGCCTATACCACGACTGATTTAATTCCTTAAATAAAATCCACAATAACCAGGAAATCATAGAATCATAGAATGGTTAGAGTTGGAAGGGACCTTAAAGATCATCGAGTTCCAACCCCTCTGTTATGGGCAGGGACACCTCCCACTAGACCAGGTTGCTCAAAGCCCCATCCAGCCTGTCCTTGAAGGCTTCCTGAGATGGGTCATATATTCACATAAATATAAAAAGATAACATCTAAAGAAATCTTTAAGAAAGGTCTGTAGTAGGGAAACACATAAAGAAAAATAAATGCTCATGTTGGCAAAGTTTTCCTAACACCATACTGCATATATGCAAATTTGAAGTTTCATCCTTTACAAGATGAAACATATTGAAGTAAACAACAATTTCAGTGGTGCATTTTATCTAGAAGCAAGAATCCAATAGAGACGCCCTGTAACTACTACACAGTCAAATATTTGTAGACGTACTTGAGGTAAAAAATACCCATGAAATTTAGCCCATGGAAATGCTAGCATGAGTGCTATCATAAGAAGTCATCTTTTTCATTAAAAGCCTACTCCAAAGCGTCTTCTGCCCTAATGCAGCACTGTAACTATGGGCTTATTGCATCAACTGAAGTCACTGTTGTAATAAGCATTCTGTTTAGTCTCTATGAATTTTGACACTAACTTAGGCTGTACAGAATTTTTGCCATATTAAAAACACAAAAGCTACTATTAATCACCAGATTATGTAAAATTATGCTTACTGAAATACTTCTGTAACTTAGCATGCAAATTATCAATGGAAATTGCATGAAACTGAGATGAATATCATATCCAAACTGTTTAATATTTACTACTAAATTTAATATTTACTTACTAAAATTCCCATTATAAATGTTTATAAATAACAGATTATGTGGAAGATCAAATATGAGCACTGTTACTCTGAAGATACATCTTGTTTCCCATGTTTTATAAAAGTGTTTCCAGTAAAGTGTTTTGCACGGTATTAAAGTACAAAGTGAGACTTTTTCCTCTTAACTGAGTTTCTTTAAGAGAATAGTTCAAAGCTATGAGACACAATTTCAATCCATGAAAAAACAATGTTCCTTATGAATAAGTAGCTACAAATTTGCACATGAATCAGCTGAATTTCAGAACTACCTCAACAAAATAAATCACTCAAAATGACATTGCGACACTAAAAACTTACTGCAAACAACAAAGCAGCATTAAAGGAGACTGGGGGACACACCACCCATAAGTGATAATACCATTTACTCAGACTGGACCTTGATTCATCCCTTTCTAAGGTGGTGATGAGTTCCAAAATACTGAAGTTGAAGAGTAGAGAAATGTCCCCATTTGATGATGGTGGAGAAGTTCAAACTGCTTCCAGTGGCAAAAATCGTGAGGAGGAATGTGTCGAATATAAACAAGCTGAAAAACTTAACAGCAAGTTCTAAATCCAGAGTTAATTTCTGCGTGAATCAGTAGACAGGAACAAACCACTGCAAAACCACCGGGGAAGAATCAAACTAGTTCAGTGTGGAGAAGAAAGTGAAACTCTCAATGGAAGAGATGCGTAGTAGACCTCTAACAGCAAGAAAAATCTCTGCTGTGAGAGGTGGGAGAGGTTTTCAGAGTCATGAAAATCTTGATAAAGTTCTCTCACTGCCCAACTTTTTTAAATGAGACAGCAGGATATATTGCTATTTCTTGGTTTTCTTCCTGAATTCTTAAATATTTAGATTTCATTTGATACTGAGAATTCACTTGTAAATAGTTTATGACCAAGATAATAAATTACAAATACATATTTGGAGCACTCAGGTAATCTTGGTATGAACCAAGATTAATGAGTTAATGAGTTCAGCTGGCAAATAGCTTGGTAAAATCCCAGCATGCAATTACAGCAACAAACCTTTTTGTTTATATGCTTGTTAAATATTCACAATACTACTAGGTTTTGTAATGCATATAACTTCTAATAATAAATGTTTTGACCCATTAGAATTTATGAAGCTACAGCATAATGAATAAAAACGTAAAGGACGAGTAACATTTGCTTTCAACATGATGAACTTTAATTTACATTGGATTACTGACACTGGAAAACTTACCAGTTAATCAAACACCTGATTTAAATGCAGAAAAATTATTTTGACATGTACTTTTCAGCTAATGTAAAATCTGAGATGAATAAACAATGGCAAAAATTATGATAAATTAGTGAATAATATACATTGTAAAATACCACTGTAAAAATTAAATTTGCATACTGCACTGGATATATAAAATTTATCTTTAGGTCTTCAGTAATAGGAAGGAACTATACTTTTCAGAAAAAAACACTTTTAGAAATATTTATGTTGTTCAGAAGGTTACCTCAAAGCTATAGTTTAAGGTTTTATCTAATTATGGACACCTACTCCTTATTCCACTGCCAGATGGGAAACTGGTAACCAACAAAACTAATATAAATCTTCCTGTTCATTTGGATCCATCATGTATTTCATGAACTGCATGAACTCTGAAGAGAAAGCTGAACCAGTACAGGTCCTGCACACCAGTAAACACAAGGAAATTTCCACCACGAGCCGTCCTCTCCATTCCCAGCTTCCACTGCTGTTTGCTCCACTTCGAGCATGCTAGTTTCTTCTCAGCTGTTCTGAATGGAGCCCAAGTAGCATTTTTCCTGTTAACTGACTTCTCAATGTACTTAAATATTCTGGTGTTTTTGTTTCTTATTTTGCTTCCCTATTGAAAATAGCTTAATTGACATATTTCACACTAGTCTTTATTAGTCAGGGTATGGCTTATCAAATCAAAACCCACAGTCCTACTCCCATATCTTATGCTTCCTCATAACTACATTTTAAAAAAACCTGTTATCCTTTAAAGCTCTGATTTAAGTTTCTGATTAAAGTAACTTTGAGATCTAGAATGTTGGAAAACAGTGGAAATAAGATGATTCTATTTTTTTTCCCCATGATTTACCAATATTCTGTAAAACAAACAAACAAACAAGTATACTCTCAAAAAGTAATTTACAACTTGATACTGAAACAAACTTCCCATAACAACTAAAGACTGATTCCTGTAGTTTGTTTTTTGTTTGTTTGTTTTCCAATAGGAACTTGTGAAAATTCTGAAAGTGATTTTTATCAGAGCTTTAGATATAAAATCCTTTTCAGAAATAAGATTTTTCAATGCATAAATAAGTCATTTTCTCTCTCAGTTCCAGCCACACTTCTTTGAAATCATATTTCTTTGAATGAACAAGACTTCAGAATGTCCCCATGAATGAGTGGGGCAAATGAGGCTTAACCCTAAGTTTAACTATCTGTGAGTCTAATTTTACATCAACTGTATTTTCTGTTGGCTCAAAAAAAGAAGATTATTTGAAAAATCATACACGATTACATGATTGATGTCTGTATGTGCAGCATACTGTGATGAATGAAAATCCATACTATAGTTTATTGTGATAAAGGACTTTCACTTTGAGATAGTTTCACTTGAATGGATCACAAGTTATACATAATTTAGCAGTATATCCAACTCTTCTATATGCAGTCTACAAAGACAAATTTACCCCAGTCTTCAGTTACTTGCTTCTTGTACCCCAAAATACACCATGGCCTTCTCCTGGCTTAACAGGGAATTCATTTTCAAGCTCCTGTAATTTCTGAGGAGTAGTTTATGTAGTGAACGCACTGCACTTGTAACAAAGAATATAATTATTTTCAGTAGCCTAAACAATGACTGCACAGTAGTTTAGAATAAGAAGACATATTTACTAATGAAATACCAAAATGCCATAACCTCTACCACAAAAAAAAAAAAAAAAAAAAAAAAAAAAAAGGAAGAGCATAAGATTTAAAGCTTGTTAAAATTAGATGCTCTGATATATCATTCCAAACAGATCTGTAATTTGATATTCTGCTGTTAAAGAAAATGAAAGAAGAAAGTGAACTTTTTTTTTTTCTTTGATGATAAAGAAAGATAACCCTTGGGCGGAATTCAAAGGTTCACTTGAAAAGGTCCTTTTTTTTCATTCATGTCTGGTCTCTTTTTTATATTTTTCTTTTTGGAGGTATTTTCAAGCTATAATTTGTTCTTGTACATAGTTTGCAGGTACTTTGATAAGAAATGGGGAAAAAAAGAAACCCCATTGGTAAGATCAACTAAGGTTGCTCTGGAGCAAAGGCAGGATTGCCACATTTCGGTTCAGAATTTCACATGTAAAAACGCTGAACAGTACAAGTGCAGCAACCCCTCATTTCACATGGATCAAAACCTACTGGACTTCCTGCGCATGAGCTATAAATTTTACCTAGCTACATTGATACCACACATTCCTGGAATTTTTGGGCATCTACCTACACCTAAACACATAAAACTGTTCTACCACATTTCACTATGCAGGATGGAAGAGCCCTCCATGTCATTCTGGAAGTTTCATCTTTTAGTCTCCTCTTTTCTGTTCTCTCTATCAGTCCAGGTCTTCTCTGGACCCATTCCAATACTAATCCTTTTCTGAAGCTGTATAACAAATAATAAGGTCTTAGCAGTCTCTTAAGCAACAATTTTGATACTTTCTTATTTCATCTGGAAACATCTGCCCTAACATATTCCAAAATCATATGTAATGTCTCAACAACTATACCAGACCCACAAGTCATTCTGTCATCAAAATTATTTCTTCGACCTAATAATGACCCATTTGCAAGTGAAAAGCCTCCTTCTCTAGAAGAAACAGTCACTACTTTCCCATGTATGTGATGCTCATGCATTATTGCATTTTAACCTAATTCATCATTCCATTCTTCAAAGTTATCCAAGACCTTTTAGAAAATGATGGATCTTTCTCTACACGTGATTTCCAAATTTGTGCTCACTGCAGCTTTAATACTTCATACTTTGTGCTGGAGTTTTACAAAGAACATATGGAACACTTTTGACCTCATGAAAAAAAAATCTTCAAAAATATCACTAATAATTCCACTACTTTTCAAGTAAATGAGATCTAACTTCCCTCACACACTAATTCAGATTAACACACAGGGTGAGATTACCTCTTGTGCTTCTTGCAATTTAAATTATCTGCCATTCAAAGCAAGACCTGTTTCATCGCTAGCAAAAACACTTGTGATCTGCATTACTGAATCCAGTTTCTCCTTTTGCAACAAAGAGGCTGGACTCACCTTAAATCCTCAGGAGTGTAAAATGAAAGATTTTGATAATTTAAAAATTAGTGATTAAAGAGTTACTGTATCAGAAAAGGGAGGGGAGGAGAACAAGAAAAGGAGAACAAGAATATGAGACAAATGTAAGCAATCAAGAGAACACCACTGTTACTATATATCCTTGCAAAAGGTATACCTAATAGAAAAGTAAGTCAATTCTACTGTATTTGTCTGCATCGCTTCAGCTCAGTTTAAAGTTCATAATATACATAAAACGCATTACAATTGTAGTTGTTATCTTACTCATTCTCTAAAAAAAATTGTGCTGTGGATTTATTTCATCTTTGGAGTGCACTTTGTCCTTACAGTTTCTTTTCAGCTTAATACAGTACTTGTTTTATAGCTGTCTCTCTGATACGCTTGTGACAAAATTAACGATAGGCTTGTTTGCCATTTCAGCAGTTTGTGGTTGACTGATGTTGAACCCTGTCTTACAAATTTTTGTCTCCAATGAATTATAGTCAGGTTTCCCAGTAGGATGTTGAATTTCAAAGCCAGCGTCAATGCCACCAAATGTCTTCCAAATTCTGAAGCCATCTAAACCAGTAAAATTGTGTTTTTTCTTCTTCCACTAAATCCCTGCTCCATTTCTAGCATGCATGTATACCAAGTAGCTCTATTTGCACAAATTACAATTTTTCATAAGAAAGTCCAAAGCAGCTCAATCAAAAAGATTTTAGTTCAATTAAAAACAGCTCAGTGTGGGTTGGTTGGGGTTTTTTTGTTTGTTTGGTTTGGTTTGGTTTTTTTTTTCCTTAAAAGGTGAATAACTGTTTATGATTTAAATAACTGATAAAAGCAATGGCAGTTTAGTATAGCCCTTGCAAAGTAAGATACTCAGATACAATTGGATTAACCAAATGTTCCCATTTCTTTCTAACCACTGAGGAAATTAAAGCACAGGGAACTTACTGCCTTTTGAGACAATACGCAAGACTGTAATTTCTTCCTTTAAGTCATTTCTGGATTAGATTTTTGTGGTCTCGTTTAACGCTCAAAGTTAGAGGTAAGACTGAACTTGATTATACTTTTTTTCCAGGCTAATCTACATTTCTGAAACACAAAATAAGTAGGATCAGACCTACAAATGTATAATTTAGCCATCAATCTTCAAATTTGATGGAAACAAAGAACCTAATACCATGTGTATCTGGCCCTATCATTCAAAGATAAAGTGTATGACAATAAGAACAAATGAAAATTAAACAAAAGTAAACTAAACAAAAAAGTTACAGATACATATTCCCAGCACTTTAAAAGGATGAGGCAGGAAAGAATTTATCCAATGCTGTTTGACTTTAGACTTGACCTTCAAATACAAGTATGAACTAAATCTGAATCGCTTCATACACTGCATGAGCAATAGGGACAATATTGGAATTACTGGGGGAAATCTGGCCTGTGTTATGTAGAAGGTCAGACAACAAGATTATTATGGTCCCTTCTGATTTTCAGACCCATGAAAGTATGAATAATTTAAATAACTTTGCAGGACCAAACTGAAGAACTGAAGTTAAACAGCTGAGAACGAAAAAAAA
>VZRU01005389.1:37962-72296 GCA_013398155.1 Pedionomus torquatus | reverse complement strand
AAAAAAATTCACCTCCCCTACCAAATGAAGTTAAGCAAGATTTGCAAAAACACTGAACAGCTGTTTTCAAAGCCTGACCATGGCCAATATAGTTGGTTTAGGCGTTTTCAATCTACTTGCTACAGAGACACATTCAGGAGCACAGCTACAAGGAAATTTGATTAAAACAGGAAATTCCACTTGTCTGAAGATTTTTCCTCTGTTTGCAAATGAACACAGTAAAATGGACTGTGAAAGAGTTTATTTGGTAATTGACTTACAGATCATTGGCCCTGAGAACACAAGACCATGGTTACATGTTTACTTTAATCTGGCATTATCCTGGGATGCTGCTGAAGAGGAGCATTTATCCAGACATCCAAACAAGTATCCAGTTCCCATCCCTTGAAAGCACTGATGCAGCTCACCAAGCAGCTGCCCAAATAGTAGTGACAGCAAAATCAAGTCAGGGATATCACGTAACCATGGAAATTGCAAAGACAGGACTGAACTGATGTTAGATTTAACCGATTTCGTATTGCAGTCTGAGTTTCTACCAGTTCAGTTGACTGAAAAGCCTAAGATAATAGCTCAAAGACCAAGCATGCTTGATTTCTAACTCACAGTAGCGAAACTCTATACTCATAATCTGAAACTTGTATAGTGGATTCTTATGTCATTACTTTTTGTACTTGTGACCCAAAGATTTGTTCAGTTTAGCAATACCTTCATTAGAATTCACACTACACACACTCAGAAAGCAAGCTGCTGAATACAAACATTTGAATTATAAAAACCAAAGTCTGTCAATAAAGCCTTTATATGGAAACACAAAAAGCAAATAAAGATTCCTGTCTTTGGCCTCCAAAGGAGCTCTCTCTTCTTGTTATTAGAGACAGAAATATGTTAAAAATTCTATCAAATGATGTGTTATTTTTAACTATATTCATATCACAATAAAAACCAACAATGTCCTCTGTGGGTAGAGAAAAAAAAAAAAAAAAAAAAAAAAAAAGCAGAGAAATTTTAAAAGGACATCCTGAAAGATAATGTGCAAAAGAGTAAAGATGAAGATAATTTTTTCCCTTCAGCCTGAAAAGGACATATAGGAACTGAAATAATTTCCTCAGATGCCAAATTCTTTGCATGTAGGAACCTATTATCAGTGCTAGCAATTATTACTATCCAAGATCACATCATGAAAGACCTCCAGAATCCTCATAATCCATTTAAAGTCTTTTAAATGCAAAGCTGAAAAATATCTGGCAAAACTAGCTACAGGAGAACTGCACTAATATGTCCATCAGGTCATTAGAGAGCTTTTAGATTCTTGTGTCCCATCTAAGTAAGAGGCTGTGTGGCTCCACAGCTGCTGTCTGTCCTTTTAGAGCATTTCTTGAGAGACACTGAAGAGGCATCATCCTCGATCTGAAAAGGCTCTTAGTTCACTATTACTATTGGCACAACCAAAATCTTTACAAGGCCTTGGCCACTGTACTAGCTGCTGTAAAGAACAGAGGCAGAAAGCACTGTCCTGATATTACACTGAATCTCCAGAATTTCTTGTTTTCACCACTTTTTTATGTGTCCATGAGCTCCTCTAGACCTCTGTACTACATGTTTGTTAGATCATCTATCATTAGGTGATCAAATAAGACCAGATGCCGATTCCCACAGCCCTGGTATTTCACAAAATTTATTTTGACATCCATACATAGGGTAAACGTTATCTGGGAACCACAATAAGAATAAGAGCCCCCTTTTGGTCCACAAATATAACTTAAAGAAATTTATATTTAAAGAGAATCAGCAATATTTCCTCCACTGCAGAGAAGTAAAAATGTACCTGTGAATCTGCTCATTTGACACTAGGAAACAGCATGCTACAGTCTTTCATCTATTTCTATTCATATTTTTTAATGTTTAAAGAGACCAAAACAGCAAGAGGACTGAACAGTCAACCCTGTCAGATCCAGAGAAAAAATGCATTAGTCACCTCCTGAAGTGTGGCTCCTTATTCTAGCCCTACTATGGTTTATTTAGCAAAGTCAGTGTTCTGCTTTTTCTCTTTATCCCAGATGCTGTGCCTCCCACTCCACCTCAGAAAACTGTGCTCATGCTTTAGGCTTGCCAGAGAAGCAAATGAGGAACACCAATACCATCCCTAATGCTCTGCCACAAAACTCCATCTTCTTAGCCACAAACTGATTTTGTAGCCCTTCCTGTTATAGCTTTTACTTAAGGATTCATTTGCTTAGTGAACACAGACACAAAGAGAAATCCCAGCCATAGACTTGCTATCCTAGTGCTGACTTTGTGGAAAATACCATATAAAAATTCCAGCTGTAACCCCCATAATTTATCCGATCCTGCAGAGAGCTGACAGATGGGATAAGAGATGCATTTAGAGCTGTCTCAGCAATGGTGTAGAGGTTGTGTAACCCACTTCTAATGTTCTCCAAACTCTTCTTCACTTTCATAATAGAATTTTCTTCATTTATAATTTCTTGTACATTGTTTGTTTGAGAAAGACTAACAGTTCCTCCAGCCCTGGCAGTGCATAAAGGTTGATGGACTTACTTCATGAAAGCAGCTTTGTTTTGGTGAGTAAAGTTTCAGAAACAGATTTTCTTGAGGTTCCTTTCCATCTTTCACATTCAGGAGTTCCTCACGAATGCATTGATGCTTATAGCCAATTATACAGATTTTTATAACTCAGGAAACATTGTGTTCAATAAGGTTACTAAAAAGACCGGAATGCCCAGACTTTGGTACAGTATTTTTCTAATGAACTACAAGAACTCTTTTTTTCAATACTTTCCCATTTCCCATTGTTTATGATTATAAGCATGGTTTTGATAATAAAAGAGCTGTCCCATAGGTCTGATCTCTTAGATATGCTGTCTCTGTAATGAAACATTATCTCTTTCTCCTTCCCTCTTGAGTTTCTGTTCCACATGCTATAAAGTCTCTCCGCCTATCTTTCCCTACTTTCTTCCAAACTCTACACTTGGCAGTGGCCCCCCTGAACTGTTTCAAGGTCTTTCTCCCCTTGAGGCTTTACTATTTCTTGAGTAATTACTGTGATAAAGAAAAATGTCCCTGCAGAGATTTGTGCACTGGAAGACTAAATGCCTCATAATACCAGGACTAACAAAATGCCTCAAAAAATATTGACTCATAAATAACAAAGCACCATTATTTGGAAGTGTATGTGGATCTCTACAAGGAGAAAAAAAAAAAAAAAAGAAAAGGAAAAAAAAAAAAGAAAGTTAAATGTCTTTATGCATATAAATTATAATGTAATCTGGAAATAGTGTAACAAAACTAATGTTACAAAATTTTGACTTTAAACAATACCTTTGATACACTTAAACCACAATTCAATAAGCTTCCTGACATGGCATATTATCTTACTCATTGACTGTACGGAATTATGCAGGGAGTAGAAGATTACTTTGGGAAAATAATAAATGAATGAAATCTATACTGAACCATTTCATTTGCAACTTGCTTAATTCAAGCAGAAAATATTTGCCTCCTGTCAAAATATCCATAGTGGAATAACTTCTGCTACAAAATGACTGCAGGATGATCAATTGGGAGGGAATCAAAAGTTTCAAGATGAGAAACATTTTAAGTACCCTGTTACTAACTTAGTCCTTTAGTGATATCACACCAGAGAATGGCACCTAGGCTGAAAGAGAACAACAATTTAAAGGTCAAGAGATGACCTGTCAGAACAAAGAACAATACAGCATTCCAGGTTCATAAAAATACCACAGAAGGGAAGTGATAGGTTGAAGATTACCATATTCTAGCTGAAAAATAAGGCTGGAAATCAACAAAACAGAATTTTAACTCCTTAAACAAGAGAAGTATAAAGTATTTTTTTTCCCCCAGGAATTACATGATGAATATGCGTGACAAAAAAAGCCTACATCATAAATAACCTTCACATCTGACTCGACTTTCTGTCCTCATTATATCTGTTCCCAACAGAGTTGTTTAGATGTTCTGTTGGGGAGTGGGGCTGATGGTTGGACCCGAGGGTCTTTTCCAACCTGAACGATTCTGTGAAAACTTCAAGGTAGAGTGGTATGATAGACTGTCTAGTTATACCTCATTTGTTTGGCCCTTCATAGTTGTAAAGATGTGACATGGTGGTATCAGTCATGACTCATGAAAGACTGTGGGATAGTCCCCTAACAGTCACAAGTTCATTTTCTCAGCACTAGCAAGGTTTTGTCTTGGGTCTACAGTACTGACATCAATGATTTATTTAGGCAAGCTTCAGAAGAACAAGAGAGGATTTTTCCTTTGCCTTAAATACCCCTTGTTCATTGAGCAGTAAAAGCAAGGCTGTCATGCCTGCGTGAACAGATTGCACACCAATCATATATGTTTGCTCCTTTTCCAGGATAGGTACATATAGTTTAAAATAATCAGCTTTCACAGATGGATTTATGGAAGAGAGACAAGGAGATACAGACATTGAGTTCCCTCTCTTTCTCTGCCCAGACTGCAGCTGTAGGAACTCCCTGTTTATCATCACTGGTTCTCTCTTGTTTCCCAGTCCTTATGTAAAGAGAGTAACAGAGTTGATGTGCTGTTAGGAAGTGGTGCTTGTCTCTGCCAGCCAAAGAGACCTCAATATAGTAGTCACATATTGGAGCATGGCTGCAAAGTTATGGTGCCATCATTCAAAGACAGGCTGCAGCCACTTAATTTTTACTATATATAGTAAATATAGTAATGTTTTTCTTTCATTAGTGCTACATCCTCTGGTGAGCAATGAGTCTCACAGACCCAAGTGTACACTATAAATTAGCGCTTGAAAGACATCACACAAAGCTTCATTAAGAACATAATACTTCTCACACTCTCATAATCAGCTGTAAATTAGCTGTTAAAATTTTATTTAAAAGAAGCATTGAACATGTTCTAGTACAAATAACAACCAGGGGTGTGCTCTCTAAATGGTGTGAATGTCTGCTTCCACAAACAGAGCATCATTTGGCCTCTGTCTGCTCTTTTATTCTAAGTGACAATTGCAGCCAAAAGAATTTCTCTCCTCGGTTAAGACAGATGATTAGGATTGTTGCTGTTAGAGAACAGTAATATTATAAGTGCGTAATTAAATCTGACTGAAAATCTCTCCTAGTTTGCTGCATTCTACTACCTAAAATTCAGCCCCGAGAAACAATAGTATGAAAGACTTTCAGCTAAAAAGAAATGTAGACACATGCTTTCTGAGGAGCATCATTGGTAAAGATCATACATTTGTTACCCATAGATATTCCTCTCCTTTCTTCCCCCACCCCAGTTTATTTCAAAATGTCAATTTTCACACTGCCTCACAATTTGGCTACTAACCTTGGCTTGCTAACTACTGACTGTCTTGTTCCACACATTCTTTTTCTTTTCCTGTTGAGATAATCTGAATGATTGTCCTCAAGATTGTGTCGAACTGCCAATATTAGAAACTCATTTGTTACCCACAGTTAATTAGACATAACATGGTTTCATCAGACATAGCTCTTTCTCTAATTTCTGGCTTTCTCGGTGTGGAGACATGGATAAGACAAGATACTAACGGTATTCAAAACCCAGTTTCTTTGCATAGAATGCAGCGATATTACAGATGAGGGCATGACATGAAATAACACAATATAACAAGCCTTTTATTTTTTAATAAAATGTTTTCCCAACTGTATTCTCTTTGGTAATGGGATACATGGTATCTAAAAAGCTCCACTGTATAAACACAATGAATTAATTGGATTTACTGTTTACTAGAACTCAAAAAATGAGGCAAACACTGTGAAAGATATTTTAGGATTAGCATCTGTATGCTAGATGGTCCAAATGCTAATGAGGACATTCTGTTCATGCAAAATTTCATACTCAGTTATGAGATTTCTGCCTGTGTTATTTGCTAAATTGACTCCCAACCTTCCCTACCCTACAATATCAGAATGGAGGTTATTTCTCATTAACTCAAAAATTGGAGACCCCTCACATACAAAGCCCTTGTGACTTTTGGAACACAGGTAGAACTACTACTTTTCTTTCCCAGAAAAGCACTTGTCAGCCAATTAAATGACTGACTAGTGATATCTATGGAGGTGAGATAAAGTTACAGAACTAGATATTATTGTATTAATACAACACAGTATTGTATTGCCTGTCCTGAAAAATAAACACAAACCAATAAACTAGGTTATATACTCCCACCACTACAGGCACACAGCATCCTTTGCTGTCCTTACAGCAGAACATTTTGTGAACCATTTGGTGAAGCACTGGAACAGGTTGCCCAGAGAAGCTGTGGATGCCCCAGCCCTGAGAGTGTTCAAGGCCAGGCTGGATGGGGCTTTGAGCAACCTGTTCTATGGGAGGTGTCCCTGCCCATGGCAGGGGGGTTGGAACTCCATTTAAGGTCCCTTCCAACTCTAACCATTCTATGATTCTGGTCAGTTTTCTAGCATGCAATTTGTCATTGATCTGCAAGGTAAACTAGAAACTACTATGGTGCTGACCCCAAATGCAATGCAGTCACTACAATATATTGCCTTAACAAACATTAGACTTTAAGTTACACATTCAGTATTAGAGGCTAGACTAGCTCCAGTGTGACAGAATACATCTCCCATATACTTCTCCGCTCCAGACATCTTCCGTTCTTATAAGAACAAAAGCAATAGGTTGAGGAAAGACACAGAGAAGAATCTACCCATTGATATTATGTTAATCACTGTTCACTCCTGTTTCTGCTTTTCTGTGTGGCTCCAAGCTAGTTTTTGCAGTCATACAGCAGTTCCTTTTCAGAGCACCCTGTTTCTAACAACCTTTCCATTCATCCAAACATATATATTTAATTCAAAAAGCTATTTGATGCTTCAGATGAAACCACTTAACATATGAAGAAAACTTAATTAAATAGGACTGATTTGCACATCAGTTGCAAAACAGAACAGCGCTTCCTTGTCCAGAAAGTTCCCTTTGAGCTTCAGTCTGCTCACTTTGCTTTGTGATCCACTGATGCTGATGTCAATGTGAGTTTCAACTAAGTAGAGAGTTTGAGATTCAAATTTTTAAGGGTGAAAGATTCTCACACACACACAAAAAAAACCCTGTCTAGGTCATCTTCACACAGAAATCAGCCTTTAGTAAATGCCACATAAGGAGACTAATGAAAAAATCAGAGTTCTTCACAAACTCCTACACTTTGATCATCCATTCTTCCATTTGGAGTTATTGGATGTTCAGTAATTTTGAGAGAGTGAACATTTTGCTTAAGGGCAACAACAGGAGCTCCACAAATTTTCAAAGTTTACTCCTCTCTTGCATGTGCTAGAGATACTTATACAGCCATCTACTCAGACTCAACAAATTGCAATCAAGAGCCCAAACAATTAAAATATTTCCACGTCCAACTTTGAACTAGAATAGCAAACAACCTACCTGATCAAAAATGAATCAAAATGAAAGAACTGGGCAAAATTGTTTGTGACTTTCCTGTAGGCATACAGGCAAAATTAATACTATACTCATCCTCAGGCTAGAAAAATCAATTTTGTAGTACCAGCAGAGGAGGTTCCTGTTTGGAAGAGGAATTAAATAAAGATCTTGCAATGTGATGTATATTTACACTTATCTAATGAAAACCTGATGAAAATCCTAAAATTCAGCAATATCTGAATGAGCCCTAGAGTCTCCAGGGATGTGATAGTCTTTCTATTGGGAGTGCAATAAAATAGGACAAAAATGAATGCCCTGAGGAGATCCTATGGTTTTCATATTCACAGAATCCTTCCATGGAATTTAAAAAGAGGATGAATCCAGCCTTAAATAATAATTCTTTAGGTAGTCTTCAGTTCATTTGTATTTCTAGTAAATGAATAAGCCTCAGACCTTCATAATCCATTCTCACTGTAGGCAGATATTACCAGGAATGTCAGAGCGCTCAACTTTTACGGATTTAAAGATTTCTTTACCCTCTAGACATTTCAACAGATAATTTCTAGGCTTGTCTCCCTATTTTTTCCTCATAGAATTTCCCTTCACCCACAGGCTATTTTTAATACATATTTCCTATCTCAATAACTAAAGCATTTCACATGAAGTGATCTTGCTTTCTTACTATTTCCAGGGTCGGTGAGCTTTTTCTGTAACTCGGAAAATACAAATTGTGTCTTGCAGATAGATCTTTAAGAAAATAGTGAATGCCTTTTATAAAGTCAGACCCTTCAGCATACTCTGCAAGGCCAATTATTTTTATGTTTGATCTTCTGTGGTGATTCTCCAGATTGTCAACTTTTTCAAGAAGATAAAATATTTCTTTGTTATGTTATTCTTTATCCTCCTTAAAGCCTGAAATACCATCTTCTGAATTAATAATCCTTTCCTCTACAGCACTCACTCAACATGTATTTCATTTACCAAATACTACTATGCCCTTTCAACCTTTCTTTTCTCTGGTACCACTAAGACTGAACTTATGTAGAAACATCTTTCCATAAAGAATTTTAAGAAGTGCTTTGTGTGCATCAAATTATACAGACCTGCAGTGCAATTATCTACAATAAAGAAAGAATGCAGGAATCAGATTTACTATTTCCCCCCAACTGTTAGGAAACTATAATTTTAATTCTATGTCTTATTATCTGTATTTTCCTTAGAAAGAGAAATGCTGGCCAGTGAAAATTCAGAGCATGTCTGTGAGACAGGAAAACAACAGTAGATCATGCTTTTTGACAAAAAGTCAAAGTCTACTGAAATGGGGACAAAAGTTTAAGATAGGTTATTAGTTGGAATTTTTAGTCCTGAAACTGATTTCATTTGAGAAACAATGATTATTTAAAGTGAGGGTACTGGTTTACTGTCTCATCAAAGAACTACTACCTGCTTTTATTTCATACTAAGTGTTTTTTGTAGCTGCAAGAAATATTATCCAGGTTATACCATTTTATGTTTTCTTAGGGAAAACAGCGAAAGTAATTCCTTGTCTTTAGAGAAATGCTTAAAGTGATTTGAAGTACATCATATTCTGTGAACCAAGGGATGTTACAAGTGCCTTACTTGATGGATTGGTATAAAGAACAAGATGTACATTTTTTGTTATTTTCCCGTACAGTGAAGGAATAATCAACACTGTCAAATCATTCTGTTAAGAGTACTTTCTAGAAAATTTGTTGGTTCTAACATTAGGAACTTCTTTCTAAATATGAAAATAAATCCAAGGATTTATTAAACCAAATACAATTCATTCACTTAATTAATAAAATTAATTAATAAAATAGGGCTCCTGAGGTAATAGAAATCAACAGGGACACGCCAACCGGGAAATGTCTCAAAGAAATTAAAGGGTTCTAAGAAGGTGACATGGCTAACAGCCCAAGCTGAATTGCACACAGCGCAGGCAACAAAGAGGAAGAGCTGGAAGCCACCGTGCTGCTAGAAAGCTACAACCTAGTTGCCACTACTGAAACTTGGGGGGACGAATCCCATGAATGGAGTGTGGGCATGGATGGCTACTGGCTGTACAGAAGGGACAGGTGAGGAAGGAGGGGTGGAGGCCTTGCCATCTATGTCAAGAAATGGATAGAGGGTGAAGAGCTGTCTCTGAAGGACAGCCCTGAGGAGTCTGAAAGCCTATGGGTAAGAATTAGAGACTGAGGCAAACAAGGGAAACTTGTTTAGTACAAGTGGTTACTGCATTTGCTCACTATAGTTCAGTATTACTATGATAATTCTCTCAAAAACAAATGATTTACTGTCTTTCATTTAGGAGAAAAAAAATAATCAAATCTTACATATTGAGACAGTTGTTTAAAATATTAATTTGACACTGTATACTGTATTACTCAATTGTAATTGAGGCCCATAACAATAATAAATTGCTAATTCTTTTATTTGCTGCTATATCAAGGAAAAAAATAAAAGTCAGTGCCTTGAACCCAAGAGGAAATAGACTTTTGTTATCATATCTACATGATTACCTGCTATACAATAGATTATTTTACTCATTACACTGCACAACGTTTTAAAACACAATTTTGCTCCAAGGTATAAAAACATAGCTGAACCTCACAGTTTCATGTTTTATTATCTTTTTTAATGAGTAGTAGTATTAAATGCAATGATAGCATGGAAATGAGAATATTTCATCTTGTGATTTTAATTTAGCAACACACACAGGTGGTGTAGGGTGGCAATGTTGCCACCGCTTGAACAACAGTGTCTGCAGGTTAGAGGATATAAGTAATGAAATTTGGAAGAGTCTATTAAAGATTATGAAATAACATCAATGTGTCAACAATAATCTGACACTGCAAATGCGATTTCTCATTTGCAATGAGAAGTTTTCTTACTCTTGGGCTGCAAGATGTGTAAAACGGCCTCTGTGGTCCATTAAATGAGACTGCACTAGACTTCAGATGTAGGACAACTTCATTCTGTCTAACAGGAAACCGGTCACGATACTATGGTTCCATAGAACAGGATTTGGGCAACTAAGAAATAGATGTGGATTTTCTCTTCCTGTAAAATACTTACCCTACCTCACCCAAAAGAGGAATAAAAGCTGTTGATTTTAATACATCAAAAGCTTTTCAATTTTCTTGCCTACTCCCAGACAAAAATGAAAAGTTACTTAGTGTATATTTTATTGTAATGTGTTATACCATTCCAGATTTAGATCAGTGAGCAGTTTTCATCAACTTGGAGCACAGAGATAAGCATAGCCAGTTATTACATGACCATCACCAGGCTCACATTTCTTTCTCTAAGATAAGCTGTAACAGCAAAGATGGACACTAGTGCTGGTAGTATCCAGAATTTTCTCTTTAATGAGTGATTCCTAATACATAATATTGTAAAGGTATTTTTTTTCAAAGGTCAGATGATCATATACCTAATTTAAAACACAGTTATAGCTCTATGCAGAAATTAAGTACTTCCATAAAAGCATCCTATGAACAATGTGTTGTCCTAATACTAAAAGTCAAAAAAAACCCCAAACCAAACCAAAACAAAATTAAAAAAAAAACACCAACCCACCAAGCTGGTCAGGGGATAATGCTTCCAAAAAGGAAATGGTCCTGCCACTTCCATTTATAAGATGACTTCAAACCTCAACGTCAGACCTGACTGCTGGAAGCATTACAGTTACAAGTCACCCAGAATACTTAATAAGGACTGCACGTCTTCATCCCCCCCCTTCACCTCACAATACTTTTGGTCTGTAACTTTCAATAGTCAGTGAACGTGGCCTTTATTCTCCCATTTCTACCAAATCTCTCAAGAGTTTCAAGAAAGCTATTTGCTTCATGAGCCATTTATTTCTAGATAGATCTTCATGGAGAGGGCAGCCACATAGGACACCTCTGAGGAATCTCGTACTTAGAAGACTATAATATATGCAACAGGAGTCTATTAATGAGACATCTAGGTACTCAAATGAACCTTTGAACATTAAGGTACCAATCCCACTGAACATTCTTCTATTTTTGTCACTGTGAAAGTGAAGATCCACCAACAATGACTGATTATACTTTCCTGCTAATCCAAGCATTCAAATCCATGCTCTAAGATTTCTATTCAGATGCCTCTATTTTAGAAATTATTTTTCAACTTCTCCACAACATTTCCAGGTAAAACCCTTTCATACTCACTCTTGCAGATTTTATATGCACATGTACGTACACGTATGTATCCACCTTAAATTGTTTTGCCCATAGAACAGCACAAGCATTTAGTGGCTTCAAACAGAATTAATACAAACTAAGTAGATTATGAGTTTAGGTCTGAACATTTTTGACATGAGGGAATTCTTGCAGATACATCCATCTTAACTCTTCTTCTTAAGCNCCCCAACATGCAAAGGTTGTGTCAGGTCAGCATACATGGCACATATGCTTATTCTACAGAGTTGATAGATTCTGCCCATGGAGGAATTGATAAAATGAACAGATGGGATCAAAGGCTATTAGAAAGGCAAAACTCTCAGCATACAAGTTTAAACTGATGAAACAAAATTATTTGTCTTCTGACTGGAGAATCTTTTAATAAATGGCATTCTGCAAGTCAACAGGATGCAAGGAAGACACAAAATGTCTAAAACCTAAAAAACATCCAACTGATATTTCAAAGTCCACATGCCACATGATTCCTGCCTTGATTCAAAACCCGCGTGTAAAAATATGTCAGTTTCTGTCACTGAAACGGCTGCTGCCTGCACTCACACCTGCTCAGGTTCAATACCTGAAGACTTGGTTGTATTTCCCCTTTTCTGAATCAATTCACAAAAATAATTTGATTTGCATTCTTCAAGGCCTAAATTATTCATCAGTTAACGAACTGACAAAAAGAATTTCATTAGGACAAAAACACATGTTGGCTCATCTCCATCAGAGACACACAGAGCTTGCTTTGTGAAGACAAGAGTGTCTTGGAATTCCTCTGATGTATGGCGATGCATAATGCTTAGATTTATATGTTGATTAATTAAAGTCCCCAAGATAACTACCTAAGGTTAGCTATCTCTTCAGCTTTATGCACTTAATTCTCCTACACACTGGCATGAAATAAAAGGAAATCTAAATAAGAAATTAAAAGGTCAAATTACCTATTATAAGTAAGCAAGCATATCTTAGCTTCACTGAGTTGATTAATATCCATGACAAAATTGGCTTCAAAGGTTTCATCTTTCCTGTAAGGGAAATTCCTACTTCTAATGTAAGAACACAGATGCCTTATTCCATCAGATCAGTAGTCTTATTTGGCCATTGTCCCATTATTTGACCATTAATTGGTTCTTGAAACATAAAGGGAAAGAGAAATAATTCTAGACTAGAAAATATTGGCTGATCTACTTCCGTATCATGACTTAAAATGATTATTACAGTAGGCAAAAGAAAAAAAAAATTACCATACTCTGGTTATTTAGGGTTTAATGTATATACATATGTATAAAAGTATTAACGACTTGGATAATATCCTGTAGCAGTGAGCTCCACAGCTGAAAAGATTTTGTTTGTTTTAACTTGTTTGTTGGTTTTCTATGGATGCTCTCTTTTTTGCGTTCTGGCAAAGGCTGGTCCACAAATGAGAAAATATTATCACCATTAAGTGAGTATATTAGTCAGTCTAGTTTTTTAGTCTGCCTACTAAAATGTTGATCTTTCTTTTGGCTTGTGCTGATACATAAGCTTCCTCCAAAGAAAATATGACACTTCTCTGGTTGAAACTCAAAATTCAGAACAGCAATACAAGATTTCAAAGTTTAGAAAATTTTGTTTCAGTAAAAAATAACAGAACAAATATAACCAGAGAGCATTTTGGAATTCATTTGCCTTGCAGAAATGGGACGAGAAATTGATAATCTCTCTTGGACATCACAGTAAAGTAGCTCTTCAGCAGTTGTGATGGCTTAGAGAGTGGCTAGTTTTCTCAAATAAAGGTGTTCTAAAATGTTTTGCTCCAGAATCCTTAGTGGATGCCAGCACAGTCAGTCATAGACAGCCACCTGTGGCATTTTATTCCTATACTTGGCGACTTGGCATTCATTACCATATATATATATGCTGTCTATTAGTTGCATTAAGTGCCAGGAAAGCACATTTGTTGTAGTAAAGAACATATTGAAAAAGCACAAAGGTGTAACTGCATTTGTTCATCTGAAACTTCTAAAAGAAAGGAACAGAGTGCAGAGTGACCCCCAGGGACTGAATTCACACAGGGATAAATGTCACCGAGCATGGGTTTTCTGCTTTTTCTTTGAAAATGGTCTCAAATTCCTTCCTATAGAGCTAAATATTCTTCTTCTCCGTTGGATAGGCACCATTTCCCTTACATTGATACCAAACCACTTTGAGGCTTCCTGGTTACACAGATATAGTGATTCCAACCCTACTTGTAGTGCCTAACAAGAACAAAGATGGCTTTTTGAAATGTAAATACACTTCTAAGGACAGTTTAAATTACTGAAACCAATACATTTTGATTACTCGTTGGGCTTGATAGATAAGTTGTGTAAGTGCTGCTCAATATATAAACATATGTGAATAACACATTCTATTACTATTGTTATTTTTACATTGGTTTTGTAATTTTATTTTTTTTTTTTCAGGAAAAATGAGCAGCTTCTCATCTAACTAAAACTCACTAAACAGAAGAGATACACCATTGGACTAAACCATTATTTTGGCAGAATTAACATTGTCTCTGACATCACCTACTCCTCAAAGTCCAAAAGGAAGATATGAACATCTCTCAATGTATTCAGCTCTCCAACTTGTATCACTAGTATTCTTGGGAGATGAAGCATGAACTTTTATTTCAAACCCTCTAAAACACTATGCAGTCTTGTCCAAAAATGATTCACTTCTTGATTACACAACACTGTCCCGAGTTGACTAAAAACGTAGAGTCAAAGTCACTGAAGTTCTACATTTCCTATGACTTGGATTTCTGAGCACTTGTTTTTCAATATGATGTTCAACATCACAACAATATGGATGAGACAAGACAGAGATGAAACAGCTGAAAATAGTTTAGCCAGTGCTTTGTAATTCTCAGACATGCCATTTTTTTCTCCTCAGATGGGAAAACATAACTTTACATATGGACACAAAATGAACAAAACCCAGGAGAATCAGGTTCTCCCATCAAGTTTCTCACATTATCGCAAAAGTAGACTGATGAACAGAGCACCCCAATATTTTCTCTTCCCCATTCAAATAGAAAAACAGAAATTCCTTTTTACAGCTAATGTTTTAGTATTGCCCAAGAAATTTTCTTCCTCAAGATCATGATCATACAGAAATTTTACTAAACTAATAAAGCATTATTTTCTTTGGTACTACTTGTCCCCCCTCTCTTTTTTTTCCCCACAAATCTTAAAAGTACCGACAGTCTTCAATACCTTCTTCATGGCAAAACAGCAGTCAGTGCCTTAGCTCGGTAAATGTCTCAATACTGCATTCACATGACCAGTAATCCAATATCAAAACTTATTTTTAAGACCTTAACACTGCTCCATGTGAACTTTCCAAGAACTCAGACAGCTCTTCCTGCCACTTCATGCATAAATTATCCCATCAAAGAGCTGGTGTTTATTCTGAGCTCTTTGAAATTCTAATCACTTGTACACACCTCCTCAGGCCAGTCTGTGCTTTGAAATTTGGACTACTTACAATTGGGCTATTCATAACGTAAGGCTATAGAATGCCACTTGCCACCCATTTACAAGCCTCTGTACATCTAACATATCATCAAGGCTTTCTAATTGACACACTTCCGTTCTTCAAAATTATTTTCCCAATGTAAGCTTAATATCAACTACTTAAGTCATAGCACAATTAAAATTTGTTTTAAGAGAGTATGAAACACGCGAGTGTAACATTGTTTGTCTTTCTACCTATTACGCAAACGAACACTCGCAGTATTTAGTTGTTTGGTGTGAATTCTGGCTATGTAGGATGAGAAGCTGCCATCATACCTGAGCTCTGAAAGGAAGTAGTCACCTAAACTGTTTATTCCACACGATATTTCATCCTACATGATTCAACTGCAAAATGGAGTTATTGCTAAGAACGATACAAACTCAGTCATACAAGGTTTCTCAGACCTGATAGAGACATCTCAAGACTTCTCATTAGCCAGTTTCCCACAGGCTGATGAATTTCACATTGAAGGTCATCAACAGCCCTCTAGAAATTCCCTCTACCCCTCTACTGGTATCAAGGGCAGTGACTTTATACTGGCACCTCTATAAAGCAGTAATTTGTGACTAAAGCATCGACAGTTCTGTTAGTCTACACAGTTATTCCTAACAGCTACAAACAAATCACCAAAGCTTTTATCTATACACCAAGGAAATCAGTGGTAGTCCTTCAACACACCAGGTGCAGATTTGAGTAAAAATCTGAGTTCTTGCAAATCAGTGGAAACATTTTTTTAAAAAATACCTTTGTTACAGTTCCCTTTGCAATGACGTGCTATATTGTCTCTGTTTTGTTATTTTGAATACAGTATCAAAAAAAAAAATAAATTACCGGAGGTATATCTAATAGAATGTATTCAATAGCCTTTAAAGGAATAGCACACTTCAGCCTGGAATGCAGTAGAGGCAGCTGCCTACAGGTTCTCTTCTGCTCTCCCAGGGTATTTCTCGGCAAACTTCTAGTTTTGTTATCGTCTGCAGCTTTCAGTAGAAAGGAAATAACTGCCTCTGTTATTGATGTGAATATGTCAAGGCTGTGTCTTTACAAACATTCAGTTCCAGGGAGTTCCTAATATTTTACTCCAGTAGGACTGAGAAAAAACAGAGAAAAGACACACACTTCTATCCTTTCAGTCTCATAACGTATCATTGGCGGTATAGCATGTATGTTTGAAGTTTCGTTATTCTAGATTCACATTTTGTGACTTGTACAAATTTAAGAGAAGAAGAATTTAAGAAACCATTTTTACATTCCATGATTCAAATTCACACAGCTTTCCTAAGCTGTTTCTGAGCTCAGATAATGAAAACATTTTACAGGACTGTACTCTACCTTATTGAAAAAAAAAAAAAGTACTAAAAAAATGGAGTATTAACCATAATTATCCTTTCTGATAGTATATTCCTCGCCTTCACAAACATGTATCAGTAAAACACACGGCAGTGGGAATTCTGGCAGAGTAATAAGGTATACAAGACCACATAAAGGGAAAAAGTAAACGTACTGGCAGGAAGCCCAGTGGGTTTAATCATATTTTTGCACTTGTGCAGTGTTTATATAACCAAATGAGGAGATAATGACAGAGAACCCCTCTCTTCCCCATTATATGATTATTCACACAGCTTAAGATATCTCATTTATGGATTACACACCTGTTATCGTGTATCATCAAGCGCTGCCTTGACTCTCTGTGCCTTAGATACAGCTCCACTGATTGAACCCTGCCACCACCGGACAAACTGCCAGTCCTGTGCACAGTCAGCATTTGCCTTACTTACACCTTACCTACTTGCCGAAAGTGCCTTCCATCCACTCAGTCAATAGCTCAGTGACAAACATTAAAGTGAAAAAGTTAAAAAAACCCAACTGTGGATAATAAACACTTGATCATTTATAGCAAAGCAAATCCTCATTGAAATTCCTGCATAAATTAATCAAACAGCAGAACAAGGAAGAGTACTCTTATCCTTGCTATAAGGTACACTTTGTGAATCTGAGAAAGAAGATCTAGGTGGGGGGTTTTAATGAAATGTCAGGGTGGGTGTTTTGGTTTTTTTTTTCCCCATATATTTATATTATTCTTTTCCTTCTTTTTATTTTCATTTCAGTGGAGCTGTGGAAACGTTCACCATTGGAGGATCTGATTCAAGGTCAAATATATAGAGTCAGGTTTTTAATTCTAAAGGAAGTTGAATTTGACACATAGCACAACTGGGAACTAGAGAAAGTGTTTGAATAGGGTGGCATGATTAGAGAGGCCTTTAACAAGAGCATGCTAGGACAGGTTACACTATAACTGTAAGGCAGACTGTGGCTCACTTTACAAAAGATGCACCTCATTTCTGTCATTGACACAGCGCTGAAAATGTGGATAAAAAACATCCTGATCTTTTTGTTGTTTGGATCAAGCATCTTATCTGAGAAAAAACTAAAACATGTCTTCTTTGGCCTACCTTGAAAACTTAACTCAGATATATGACTGGAAATGGGAAGTATCTTTATACTTCTGCAATCTTACAACTTAATACAAATCAACCTAACTAGGCTTTCACTTATTCTGCCAAGATCTACTGTTCTCTAAGTTTATAATCTCATGGTTTGTTACAAAAGGCATAAAGATATTTTTTAAAGTAAGTTAGACTCATTATTAAGGCTTTCTTGCTAAAAAAATATAATTATAATAATAAAAAAGTCCTGCCTATTTGTGCTGTTTCTCTGATCAAATATGAACTGTTATGTGAGACAGGCAATGAGGGAAGACAGATCACAGTACTTAAGGGCAATATACATTAATGTAAAAATGAGATTTGTCAGGGGATGATCTAAATACCTTTCAGACATTACTTGGAAAATACAGAACTATGGGAAGATTAAGGCCATAGTCCTGGAAAGACTCATTTTCACAGAGAATTTCACCCATAGAGAGTTTAGAGGATTGTCCTAGAGGGTGATTTCTCTGATTCCAAATCCATTATCTGACAGAACAGTTAAATAGGTCAGCTTATACCACCCATAAGGCAATACATATTTTTTCTTCAAAAAGTAAAAAAGATGCATATTTCCATTAGAGATTATTATTATTATTCAGCATTACAAGTTTATTTTCATGTCTTTATTAGCTCAATGTCAAGCTTAAAATGTAGTTTTTACAGAAAAGATTGAACAAGGGTGAACAAAGTTAACAACATTGCAATAGCAAGGAGCTTATCAATGTTCCTACTAAGACATTCTTACGGGGACACACTATGCACAGATGAACTCTGGAGCTCAGTCTAGTTAGATATTGCTCAGCAGAAATAATAAAGGGCATTTTTTTAATGTTCCAGATGTCTTTTTTTNTTTTTTTTTTTTTTTTTGAGGGGTGCACATTTGCTTCCATTTTTCTGTAGAAAAGATACTTAGGAATGTAGCTCAAGTACTAAACCTGCACAATATTACTCACTTGTGATTTGGGATTTTAACCTCTTGACCTACTGACAATAAAGTAATTGAGCAAGTAGCTCACAACCCATTTGAACTTGGGACATTCCAACTCTCTAAATATGATCCAGATATTTAGAACAAAATATTGAGCAGAACAGCATGCTGGAAAAGCCCAGCATCACAAGAGAATTCTTAATTTCTGAAATCAGTGAGAGTCTTTCCCAAACAATTTTTTGGACTATGAAGTATGCATCACACTAACAGCAGCAAGAAGGGGTCATAATTTACTCTTTCCCATGATCTAAATCTATATATTCCAAAAGATTATTTTAATGCAACAAAACCAAAAGGAACATGCAACTGCAATTCCTTAAAATAAACTAAAAATACCCCCATTTAAATTTAGTATTTATTTCAAAAAGCAAATTATTATTATGAAATCATTCAAATTAATTCTAAATTAAGGAAAGGCAACTTCCACTCAACCACAGGTTTACAGATAAAGAAACTAAATCCCCACGTTTTGCCCTTGCTGAATTTCACTCCAAATAGGTCTGATTTTAAACATTGCTGCAACTGAAAAGCAGTTATCATATCAGGGGTGTCTGCTGAGGAAACCAGAACCTTAAATCTTCATTAACAAAAATTAATCTAATTAAAAGCTACTGGTTTTGCTAAAATATACAGAGTAACAGAATGAACTCACAGTAAGGTTCGCCCTCCTCACTGAGGCCCAAGCTGATCCACGTTTCCAATGAGTTTAACAGAAAGCACATACAAAGTCACCAGCAACGAAATGCCAAACTACCAGATCCTCTTTTGCTTTATCATCTCATTTATACCCCCATACTGTTGTATAAATTAACAATTAAAATAAAAACTTCCTTGTAGTAGCCTAAATTTTTTCCATCAGATTTCCAAGCAAGAACTTAAAAAAAAAAAAAAAGTTAATAAACCTGAAAACAACACTTTGTACAACTCCTTCAGAAAAGAAAACCAAATTATAAGCAAAATTGAGGGACACAGCTTAGAGTATAGCTTATAGTGTTTTAATTGAATTAAAGTACTAAATTTGTTACATTATTGCTTACACACCAAAGTCACAGATCGGTAACGTGTCAGTTCTTAATACAACTAAATTAAATTACTCTGCATTTCTTAACTACTTTGTTTTTGTGGCTGGAAAAAAGAACAGGGAGAGTTCTTCTTTCTCCTCCTGTCAGGGCTCAGAGATGCCAATACAGGTACATGTATGCCCATCTATATCTTTGCACAAATACACAAAGATTTTTTATAAGCTGGAGCTTTTTGGATATGCCTGATCTTTTTCCTGCAGTAGCTTTTCCACACAAATAAAATCTCACACTCTTTTGGCAGCTCCTCTTCTTTCTCGTTATAGCTGAAATAGTTCTCCCTTTCCACTCAAAGCTTTCCAGCTGCTCTGGTCTCCCTGCTTCTTTCCACTTTAGGGTGCTACCCTTTTCCATCACTGCTACCCCTCTGGGCGAGTCAATGACCACAGCTAGGGCGACCAGCAGGGCTGAGAGCCAATCATCCTCTCCTGGAGCATTTCTCTTTCCTCATGTCTCTAGCTTGCAGCTGTCATTTCTGGCTGAAATCGCCAGAAATGTATCTAGCTAACGAACACTGCTCACTTGAATTCCTACCAGGATTTTTTTAGGATTTCACTAATGACTGTCTCTAGACATCATTAATAGACAGTGTGACTCCCACGCTGCATACGCTCCCCAAATGAAACATTTTAAGTAGAAACTTGACGTAAATAATCTAAACTGAAATAATCCCAGACATCTTCACTTCCAAAGGCCACAGTTAGAGACCTCTGCCCACTGCGCTCTGAATATAACTCATATACAGCAACAGTTTTGTCACCATTTTCCTCAAAAGACAGATCTTTTACCGCTAAAGCATAAAACCCTAACGCTTGCAGAAGTGAAAGTTCAAAATTAGAACTACTTTACAGAACAGAACCTAAAAAATCACTTTGTTTGCTTTTAATAATCAGATAAAAATCTTAGTTTTAAAGAGTTTAAAGATTATCTTGCTGGAGAAAAAAGAAAAATACTTAATCATATCTACCCCTGGCAATGGCCCACACTGAAAATGTCTAATGAGAGGGAGGAAAGAATAGATTATCTATCCAGTGGCACTAAGTTACATTTTAGAGTATCTTCATAATCCTAGCAAGAAATCAGTTCATGCCCTAAAGCATTAGGATTGATACCCCTTGTAATTTTGAATCTTGACAGAATACTGAAAAATGATGGTTTTGTTCTTTTGGAGCTCTGAATATTAGGTTTAAATAGCAGTCACTAATACAAAATTTAGTCACATAGTTCCTTCTCAGTAATACTCTTCTTCATTTTTTGGGGAAAAAAAAATCTTAACATTAGTTAAAAATCTTAACATTTAGATCCCTTAGATCTAAAAAAAAAAAGAAAAAATGATTTTTTTTGTTTGTTTTTCAAGATGGCCCATACCAGTGGCTTTTTCCTCCAGCAAGCATATTTAAATTGAAAAAAAATAAATATATGGGGTTTAGCCTTTCAAACATCTTTAGCCTTTAGTGTTCAAAGGAGAACAAACTGGAATATTCCCAAATCCTACAGAATGCAGACCAATCTCTTAGAATCCCATCTATCCGCCACCTATTCCTCATTAACCATTGGGGTGTGAAGGAGGGAGACAAAGTTATTTCCAGTGTAATATAACAGGACCCCATGTAAATTAATGTGTGCTGCAGTGTTTACAGATGAGAAAACTGCCAGCACATGAGATGGAAAAGCAGAATGAATTATTTTTTTTCTTCCAAAGTGAATAGAAATTTTGCCCAGCTTTAGTCAGAGCCTTATTATCTAGGTTTAGATTTCTTTGTTTTTTTCCTTATCCAAATCTTCTTCCTTGCTCATTTTAACCAAGAGACTATGGACTTTTAACCTCAGTGCAAAAAAAAAAGCAAAGTATTTTTTTGGTTTCTCTAATGGCCACACCTGGGAATGCCATCCCCAGACTCTATCTGAAACAACAGGCTTTACTCCTAAATGCTGGAGTCTAATGCTGGAGTCTACAGACTGCAAGCAAGAGCTAGTCAAGACAGACAGAGCTGAAGAAGTGAGAGGCAACAAAACAAATTGGGTTTGGCAGAAAAACAGAAGCCTCGATTCGTCATTTGCTTAAGCAATAAAGGACAGGAGTGATAACTCATAAGGAAGGCTTGAAAGGCAGATAAGCACTGACTGGGAGAGCTGCCGCAGCATGGGAGAGCTACCAGATTAGTCAGGGAGTTCACAGACCCCAAGGTGTAACTGAGCAATATCCTTAATCTTGGTGATTTAGGATATATTTTCATCGTCATCTTAACTCATATGTCTACAAATGTTCATGTCCAGCTTTATCTCCTTTCACACATAAAATCCTTATGAGTGCATTTATTTGTCCTTTGCACTGAGTCTCTTTCACAGGTGGGGATATTTTTCTAAACCCGAACCATGCTACTGGTTCATCTTTCCCTTATACCCAAAACAAAACGGGCAAGCATTCCACAAGACTGGAAAATCATTAATCACAGGTTATCCAGCCATTCATGGAAAGGCATAGAGACACTAAATGGAGTAACTGGAACACTGGCTCTGCATTCCTGTATGAACATTCAACCCTAAAGCATTAGATCCAGAAGTATCACACTTGCAGTTAACTGTGCAGCGCAAGCAGTAAGCACCGAAACTGATACTGTTTAAGAATAGCTGCTCAGCTATGATCCTCCTACAGAAAAGTCCTTGGTCCTCACAATGAGCATTAAAATTCTTAATACACATGCTACCCCTCAGCATGCTATGATTATAAAGAGAAGTTACGAACAAGTAACATCAATGGCTTTTCACAGTCTTTCAGTGTTACCTTCCCCTCTTTGCATCATCCCTGGCTGTGTTCTGTCTAAATTAAAGTCTGATTCTACAAACATTCATTGAAAGAAGGCTCTGTTGAGTGAAGCAGTCCTGGATGGCAATACATTTTTGGGATCGGTTCTTTCTAGTCTTAATTTTTACCTGTTTAGAACAAAAGGAATTCCAGATACCAAGCAAAGAGAAGTCTGTTCTGAAGCGGACAAAGCCCATAACCAAGCTACTGTGTGAGGAATTCAGATTTTCCACCAACACATACTGGGACTCCAGGTAGATTCCTACTGCTGACTTGGCCTATGAGCTAAGCAAAGAGGTTCTGCTCTTGGCAAAAAGGGGCTGATAAGCAAAGCCCAATCTATGCCCCAGCTGCAGCTGAACATAATTCAACTATTCCAATTAAGTGTGAAGTCAAAAGGTGAGCACTGAAAGCAACAGCACCTTCAAAGCACTTTGACATATATGACCCAAACATCATAATCTTCATGTGAATTCTGAACTGGTGGCTGTTGGCTTTGATGACATTACAGCAAGCTATGCCAGTTGGGAATCTGCTCCACTGCAGCTATGTGTTTTGTAATTGCCAAGTCAGAATCTGTGATACATTAATGTTGTTTTGCAGCACTTCTGCCATACTGTTCTCTTTATGATGCACGATTTTCATTACTCGGTGCCTATGATTTCAACATATGTTTATGAGAACAGCCTGCTATTTATTAGGCTCAAAACAGTGTCTCGTGCTGCACATCACTGTGACAGGCAATTAGTTCCTACTGAGTAATTAATTATTAATACAAATATTTATTTAAGAACTATTCCCAGTAAAAGTTATAATTATTTTTACTCTACAAATATAAACAACACAAGCAATTACTGCAATTTTGGTTTTAAAATATTATATATGTAGCCATTCTAAAAATGACAATGCATCAGTAAAATACGATCTCCTGAATAACACCAAGCAGTTTCCAATTTCTTGTTCATGTAGTAAAGTCAGTGGGTCATTCCAGGCATCCTTTAGGAATGAAAGCAGGAACTAAGGAGGGGAAAGAGTTGTTCAGGCAACTCTAGGCAGAACCATGGAAAGGGAAAGGGATGTACAAATTAAAAACCAAGACACTTCTATAGTTTCAAATTTGTCTGAATATACCTCAGTTGCACACAAAATACACGAACAAAGCAGAGCCATCAAGGGAGTCAGTGATGGTGCCAGGCAGCTTGAAGGGTAGCAACAGGATTATGTGCAGGGGCAGGACCAAGGTCTCCTGGAGAGCCAGGGGTGAGGAGTGTTGCCTCTCAGCAGACACTGCTGGAAGGGGGCAGAAAGCTGCTCCCAGGCCTCAGGCTCAAAATCCAATCTGAATGCCAAATCTAGCAACCAATTTTAAAACATTTTGCACTAAGGTGGGTTAGAAGTCTAACAGTTGGGGAAGAAGGTTAGGAATCAGCTCCCTCCCTGCTCAGCACCCACTCTCAGCTAAGTGTGGCTCATCCGCAATGGGAGACAGAGAAGGATGCAGAGCTCATACTAATATGTGAAACAAAAGCAACATAATTTCAGCACAGTCCCAGAGGTCAAATTCTCCATCTTTTAACCCTAGTTCTATAGTAGAAATGGAGAGGAAATTACTATTGATTCAGATTGATTCAGTGGAAGAAAATGGAAATGGGGGCAGATAACTCAAGGATGCTTCTTTTTTTTCTCCAAGAGAAGGCAGCTCTTGAAGGAACTGAATAATGTTGATGATATTTTGTTTCCTCCTGAATATTTAGTTGGGGTTTTACAAAAACTAGGGTTTTTGTAAAGGTTTCAGGTCAACTAAAATCTCAGCGAGAAAATATTTTTGTTCAAAACACACAATATTTGCACACCAGTAACATGCAAAAAGATATCCATTGCTTTGTCATCATTTTCTTTTTCTAGCCCACAAACAAATATATATATTTTGAGATTTCCTGCAACGTAACTGTCATTTTTAAAGTCTTTGGTTAGAGGGCAATTTGTAGACTTACAGCCTATCAAATGAGCAGATGTTCTGTTTTCCAGGGGGAAATCATACGGATATTAGAGTAGCTACAGAGGGATAAACTGTTTGTACACAGGCCTGGCTTCTCGTCAGTGTCTCTGTGCCAGTCTACTCTTTTGAGGGCTGGACTGTAGTGACTGAGAAAGCGAAGATGCCAGACATACCTCCTCTTTATTGATCACAAATGCCAAGGAATAGGATTGTGTGATAGGAACAGCTTAACTTTTTCCCTTTTGGTTTGCCAACAATTACATCAACAGTGGCTGAGCTCAAATCTGGAAAAAAACCACAGGACCATCTTATTCATGGGAAAGAGCCATACTGTATCTACGAAGCAGCAGAAGCTATTCCTTCTGAACATCTATCTGAACATCTTTACCTTTTTTGCATGTAAACCCAAAAATAAAATAAAATTAAACAAAGTCAAATACCTCCCTGCAGATGATGTACTCTTAATTACATACAGCCTTACTTCTTAGCAATACATATTCATTACAAGCACTATCAAACTGAAGGCACTTCTGCAGAAGTCAAGTCTCCCCTTAACACTAGTGCAATGGTGCTTTAAAAAACTCCAGAGCAAGTATTTACACCACCACTGCAAACGTCTGCATGGCTGGAACTCTGCAGAGCTGTTAAAGCCCTTGTGAACAGGTAGAAAAATACATTTTGAGAATTCCTAAGCATGATTGCATGAGATATCTGATAAGTCACCTGGAACCATGATCAGGGCATGCCCTGAAGTTCAAGAGGTCAATCTCAACTATCAATCAAGGTTGTGCCTTTAAATGAATTGTCTTCAAATACAGAGTCGAAAAGGCTGTCAGTAACTAAAAGTATGATGGTTAAGAAAAATCCTTCCAGTTTGAATGGCTTACTTTCTTTTACTGGAACATGAACAAATTAATGCTGCTTCACCTTTCAATAGCTACATATTTCCCCTTCATTCAGAAAAGGTTTGATTATTTTAGCTAATGTACACTCTTAACTCCGCTTTTCTGAATTTCCCCATACGAACACAGGAATCTGTCCTACCTCTCCTCACAGAGGAAATAACACTGAAAACATTGTCCAAAAAATGGGTGTTTGCAACATAATTTCATCACAACTAGCATCACAAACTAGCTAGAATGCCCTTCCATCCCACAGGCATTAACAAGTTTTGTATCACCCTATACCTCTGGAACCAAACTCGGCAGAGAAATTCCACTGCACTTTAAAATAAGCATTATGATATAACGCCATCATGCAATCTGCTCCTTTAGTTCATATTTAAGTATATTTTGCACGCATTTTCTTCTTTCCACCACAAGGATTAAAAAGCTAGAGAAATATCTCCAGCTAGCTTAAAAAACAAATTATGAAGAAGAATCAAGGCAGAGCATAACCTGTGCAGACTCCAGCAGCATTTGGCAGTGCTCACCTGACTGGGATTAGGGACCTTTACCTTAAATTAACGTGCAGGTTTTGAAATACCTTGGAAATCTGACTCGTCTTTCAGTAACTTCAGCTACCAATTTTCTTCAAAAAACCGCAGTTATCAACTCTGATTAAGCTACTACTTAAATAAAAAAATAAAGTGAAAGGGGCCAAACGCTACACTAAACTCATATTCACTCACTGTTGAAAGCTCCTTTTACAATTTCTTGAGTTCCTCTTTCTGCTGCTGCTGGTTTGTCACAGAAATCATCCTGGCATTGTTGAAAGGTCAAGTTCATTTCAGGGAACCCAAGATGCAAGCAGTTACAGGCTCCCCTGCTGCTGTGCATGCCTTTCTTTGGTTCTCCTTTAAAAAAAAAAAATTATACTACAAAAGTAAATTAAAATTTGTAATGACCCTACAATTACTAGCATCAGATGACGGTGCTGTGTGCATATTCTCTACCTATGGTGTGCCACAGAAGACAAAAGGATAGTGATATGCTTCAGCTCTGATGAATTTCTGCTGTCAAGTGTCTTTAATTCCAGGAGAGTCAAAGTCCAACATTTATTCTTATTTTTTTTCCCAAGAGCTATTTCAGCACATGGGAAAATAGATATTATGCCATATTTATTTCTTATTCAGCTTTCAGCACTTCCAAAAGTAACACTTATATTTTTGCCCATGTATACAATAAAACCAGGCATTTTAAAACAGCATTTCAGGCATTTCAAAAGCACCGTTCTCCAGATGGTTTTTGAGCAATTCCATTTTCATAGTCACCTTGGACAAATAATGCCAAACCAAATGTTTTTAGTACTTTGAGTAAATTAAAAACGAATTATTTAGGAGAGCTCAGGAGGAAGGAAACAGGAATTCATTAATTAATTTTGACTTAACTGATTTGTGTGCGGTTAAATCAAATGACAGCAGCTTGGAGCCACAGGCTACCAGCTGAGCTAGATATAACAGGAGGAAGCCGAATCAAAAACGTTGAAGCAGCAAAATAAAACGCAGCCAGTGGCACTCTAGAGCAGAGTCCCTGTACATGACAAACCCTATTTGTGACCCAAGGTTGTAAGCTTTTTAAACCAGTACTAAAAGCAGAAGACTCAAGAGTGCACTTGAAGGCTGCATACCAATAAATACAAGGCAAGCAGGACCCAGGGAGGAGACTTCATTTGTCTACCCAGGTGGTGTGCAGGCACTTGTGGCTCCAGCAAGTTTAGTGAACAGGAGAGATGTGAATGCATATATCCAAGGGGGATATTTGCTTTCTACCTTTACAACTTGATAATCAGCTAAGTAAGTGAGCAAACATTACTTTTCCAAATTCAGTAGGTTTGCCAACCACAAGTCATATCATACATTTCAAAAATTAACTCCTAAGAAAATAAATCAGAGACATAAAAGATCTAATTTTATACGCACAAACTTTTAGGGAGATAAGAGCTACTGCGTCATTTGTCAGAGTGGACTTTCAGCCTCGCAAGCACTTCTTCTTGCCAATTATTTGCAGGTTAATCATTTAGATCTACTTCTCAAAAAAACATGCTTGTATCATATTGAAAAATAAAATTTAGACTCTTTACAGATGCTCCACAGGAATAATGAAAACATTCCAAATACAGGCTTTGGGAGAACACTTCAATCCCTCTCTCAAAAATAACTCCACAGCAATAACCTGAGGTGTTCAGTAGCCATTCTACTTAAGTGGGTTTCATTGGCTTAAGCATGGTCCTAGGAACCTCAAAAAGAATTCCATTCTCAGCAGAGATCAATACAAGAACGTTAAAACTGGTCTCTCTTTTCTCCTTAAAAATCCCTCTTACTTCACGACAACATTTATGAGAAAACTTACGGGTTTAATTTGTTGTTGTTGTAGGTGCCAGTAGTGAAAGTGTTCACTGCTGAGGGAGAAAAATTTTGTGTAGCTTGGCTTATTTAAGAAAAAAAACAAAAAACAAACCCAAAACTTTCCCTTAAAAAGGGGATACTGATATACAAACAGTTTTTTAGAGTTCTCCAGAGAAAAAATAAAATACAAGCAGTTTTGTAATCAATTATAGTAAGTCAGATAGAACTTCAGTATTTGCAGTGCTGCTTGAAAACAGGGCAAGCCTCTGCTTAACCTTGCTCACATGATTTCTACGTAGAGCAACAGTGCAAAGAACATCACCCACCACCAATGAACCAGAGTATTACCACAGGACTTGAGAATTTTAACAGCTTTCTAGTATGCTCCAGTCTCCCTTTAGACATTAAGTCTAGAAAGGGGGCAGAAGGTTAAATCTAGCAGGAATCATGTGAAAAAACAGCACTGTTGCTCTTTCCAGGCAAGGTGCTATCAGAGATGAGACAATCTGAGAACTGTTTTTACATTTCTTTTTTAACATTTCTCCTCTGAACGTTTGTTAGCACTGAAACATTAGGTCGCCACTAAATACACAGTTCATTATTTAGGGTTCCTAAATGGTGAGCTTCTTATTAGTAAATAGTCAATACATAAAATGGATGGGTAAGACCTTTCTTAAAAGCTTTGATCACCCCATTAATGCTGTGGGAAAAAAATATAAACACGATCAAGTAAAGGAGATGGTACTTAACAGGAAGAATGAAGTCTAACATTTAAATGTTTATCAGATGCAGACAATGTATTTGGAAAAATCTTAAACTTTCAGCTCTGAGAATTAGCTATGCTTTAATAGCATTCAGGGAAACAAAGAGCCAACGAAGAAGCTGTCTGTTGAGTCACTGAACGTTGATTCAGTCTGAATGCATTCACTGCAACGTACGGAGCTGCCAGTCAGGAATGAGTGGGAGTTCATTAACACACAGAGAAAGAAACAAGCATGCTGGTGCATTGTATCATCTTTCACAGCCTCGTATTTTACCTATAGGAACTGTGGTAAATGAATAACTTTTAGGGGACCTTAGCAACAATCAGCAGTCACACTCTGTCTACAAAGAAAACAGCAAATTGGTTTAAAATCACTTCTTAGCATATGCAGTGAAAACCATTACATGCTGTCAACATGTTCAAGTCATTGTGCTAATGAGATGAGACAGGTTGTGTGACAAAGAAAGCAGCATGTTTCTCAGCAGTGAGAAGTAATGAGTCCATTGACCAGTACAGCAAACCTGAATTCTCGGCTGTTCTCAAATTAGGCACTCCCTCATTTGGCAAGATGCTCATCTCTGCATTTAGGATTTCTGTTATATTATAGGTTTGGGGATGGGGGGTGTTTAATCTGTGTTTGGCTGAAACAGAAGGGTGTATTCTGACAGCTGGGACAGGGATCACATGCGCTTATCCACACCAATGGGCTAGAAATATCTAGCCAGGCTTTATAGGTCAGTCATCTTACACTAAAGAGTGCCAATGAGGATCTTGCATCTGTTTGATCAACCATCTTAGCTATATTCTCTGCTATCAAACAGTTGGCTTTGATAAAGCAGCCAACCGAATTCTGTAGGCAAGAAAAAACCTAAATGTCCTTGAAGACTGTGCTCTTTTCATGCTATGATTAATTAAGCAATTACAAGTGTGATTGGTCTTCTTAAAGATGTCATAAGATATGGCAACTTCCCGTTACCCAGAATAAATTAAGAAAATATCTTCAGTCCTTTTATAAAGGACTAAAGCTGCAGGACAAAATGTTACATGCCTCAGAAATTGGAGAAGTTTTCTGTTCCCAAATATCACTGCAAAGCAGGATGAGTCAGATGGACACGCCAAAGCTCCGGTCATAAATATTTCGACTATTTCTATTTCGCATCAGCAGCTTGTGCTAGATCAATAGACTTCAGCACTAATGATTACAGCCCTTCAGCATGGAGCTTTACTCCCACAAAACCTAGTGTCTTCTCATCAGCAAAACCTACATGGAAGTCAATAGGACATCGTTTCCTCATGTAACTTTGACCTCAAATGTGATTAAATACAGGAAAGAATCAGACAGGAAAAAAATCTAAGAAACTAAAAAAAACGCAACCAAAATTAAATAAAAAAAATAGGACTCTTCCAACATAACACATTTTCTTTAAACTATCAGACTGAACACATAGTTGTATCTCTTGGATATTGTCTCAGCTTTTGAAAAGATAACCCAAATCTCCTGTCACTTAGCTATTAAACAAAGGCACAGAAACCTTTGCCTGATTTCTGAGGCTTATTTCAGGAAAAATCAAACTTTGTCCTGGCTGCTCTTGAGATATTTTGAAGTTGTGACTTATCCCTCAGACTGAGCAGAAACACAATTCTGTCAAGCTATCTTTGGCCACTGACAGACAGGCTGAAGTATTTCAAGGTTTCTAAGTCACTCTTTTCTCACCACTGTTTGCTGCTCTGACGGTATGTCTCTAGCATATCTTTCAATGAAGAGAACTACAATGAGAACAAGTGAAATGGAGTAATATGATCTAGAGTTTAAACAAAATTTTATGGCGATTCCACTCTATTTTCTAGTAATTTCCCTACGTTTACTACAACTTGGAGAAGAAAATCACTTATCAGGAATTTCATATTTATTTATCTCACCACCTGATTCAGTGATGTCCCACTGGAGCTCTGAAAATGCTAAATAATTAATTTAACATGGGAAAAAAAAACCACCTTGTTGCCTTCATTTCTGGCTTCCTACATACTTCAGCAATAATGACTATTTTAAATAAGACACAACTGTTTGCAAACACTCTGATGAGGAATAACAGACTGCAAAAAAAGAAAAACTTCAAAATCTATTGCTTTTTATCATTCTGTGAACTTCACAATCTATTGCTTTTTATCATTCTGTGATTTTTAGTTTGCAATAACTGTTAAACAGTAGGTGCTTTATAAGCTGGAAATCAATTACAAAGAGGCAAAAAAAAATAACAGGGCAGGCTATTTAGAAAAAAAATAAAATCAATTAAATATTTAGAATGAACACGATTAATCCATACAACCCACTTAATCCAAAAATGTCATGCAACACATTGACTGACCATATTTAAAGTAAGTGGTAGCATATTAACAGTATGGATGTGCCAAGTATACTGGAAACAATTCACTTACCTCACACAAGTGCTATTCTAGCCAGACCATCACTTAACATGTCAAATATCTATAACTATCTGATGCACTTAAACAGCTTAGGAAAATATACAGAATGGAATAATCAATTTTCGGGGCAGAAAAGCATTCACTGTGGACAGCCTTTTCCAGTCCTTATTGAAATGTATAGTTTTCCTATAGCTACTTGTATGGAAGAATATTTAGAACCTGTCTGAATGTACATAATGCAATTATTGCTTAAAAGGTCACAGGAAGACGTAGCATAATACAGAGAAAGCCTCACAAATACAAAACTAACATCTTCAGCTAGTTGCATCCTTCATATGACACATTACAAGGTCTCACCATCAACACTGATTCTCCAGCTTCATCTGGACCATTACTGGTCTCTGGATTTTTTATTTTGCAAGAGTAGCAGTGGTGTTTATTTCCTGGTCCTTGTGCCTCTTCATAACAAATACACATCTTTGCTTTTAAAAACATAACATGTTTCATCTCTCCATCCTGCAGTACTTTATCATCACAAGAGACTGTTACCTGAAATCACTGTAAAATAAATGACAGCTCTCCTAGATCTGTTGTTTCTATATTGAAGTAAAAGCCAGCCAGTCCTGTGAGTATGGCTGAAGAACATACAGTTCTATTCTGCATAGATAGCTGGGGATTGGCACGTAATTAAAGGAAACCAAAGTTTGCTGGATGGTTTCCACACAGAAAAACTACAGCACAAATAGAAAATGTTCTGTTCGGCATCTTAATACAAGTCACAATCCAAATTAGTTAATTAAATGCAAGCTGTGAAAATTAACTTTGATCTATAATTCGCTAGAGAAAAAGATAGTATAGAAAAGCTGTGATAAACAACTAGATTTTCTAGTTTTGTCTCCTTAGAGCTCTCTCCGAAGAGGTCCCACCATTCCTTTGGAAGTTCTTTTCTTCCTAACACCTAGCCCATGGATCTGTTCCTAACCATAGATAAAAGGACAAGTTTTCATTAGGGTGCAATTAGGCATGCAACTCTATTACTATTAACAATTTAATGAAGAATAATAAGGCAGAAATAAGAGCATTAACATTTTTTCAAGGTAACAGATCATTCTTAATGGAAACTGTGTGCCTTAATTCCCTATACATGGTAATACAAATGTAGCTCATTTCATCAGCTCATGAGGAGAAAAAGGACAAACCTGAAAAAAAAAAAAAGACACTCTACCCCATTGTGCCCAAAACTAACCAAAGCAAGAACGAAATGTTGGCTTCTGAAAATCGGTGGGAATTCTCTTTTTACTTCACTTGGGGAAAAATTCACCTCATGACTACTTATTTACTGATTTCAAGTATTTTAGTAAGTACAGATTTACATACAAATCTATACTGTCCAGAAACATGCCAGAAATGTGAAAGTAATCTTGGTCATAGCTAAAATAAGATTTGATCCAATATCAAATGAAGAGCATGAGCATTTTTCTATTGACTTCAGGAGATTTTGGATGGAGTCCACTTGGAGACTGCCCACTGAGGAGGATTTTTATGCTAATCACAGTGTTTTCTCTGCCAGAGGAAGATAAAAATGTATTTAAAATAATAGCTTCTCATCAATTTGAAAGTAAAATATCTGGTGTCCAGCTCTGGAGTAGAAAGGAAAGCTTTATTTTCTTTGTTATAACTAAACTCACACATCATTGCAAAATAAAAAGCCAAAAACCAACCAATAAAATCAAAACACAAAACCAACACCAAAACCCAAGAGCAGCACCCAACACACACCTTGTTCTTATTATTATTGAAACAGAAGAGGGAAGTTAGTTATATTTTGGTTTATGCAATGGCTGTATTTCCTACAGCAAAAAAAGCATTCATTCACAGCAGCTGCTATGAACCACAAGTTGACAACCTAACTAGAAAACTGACAAAATATTTGATTAGTTGTGCCTGGTGATATAGATAGCTACTCATCCAACAAAATTAAACAAAGCACCTTCAAACCAACACTATGCGGGTTTTTTTTTGCTTGAACTCCAGCTGAACTAATGAAAAGCAGGAAAATTTACACAGGAAAATTCAGGAAGATAAATTATAAGAGATGGTATGCTGGATTAGGCCAATGGCCATAGATCTAAGTGAGAATCACTCACAGAGGTCAGTAATAAAGCTTATAAAATCAGGGTAAAATTGACGCAACAGAATCACACGTGTGCAGGTAGTCTCCTCTCTCACACTAATTAGTTAATTGCTAGCTTGTTATAGGAAGCATGGGGGATTTTAACAGTTTTGAAGCATGTCCTCTTTTATAATTCAAATCTGTATGGCTGCACAATTTTATTCACGCTCTCCCTAAAAGTGGCCAACCCCTTTCTTGAATAGTGCCAAGCTCTCAGCTTCAGTAATTGGAAACTGCCTGTACAAGGCTTATACAGAAAGCACTGAGACCTCATGCTCCTGCTGCAAGAAATATTTTTGAATCTATGCTAAAAATAGAGTTACACAGCTAAAGAAAGTGCATGTTGTGCTACTCATTAACAATATTTCTTATTGTTTGTTTGCTTTTATCTAGCTTGCTTTAGCACACTTGTTTATTACTCTTCCCTTCATTCACATACATAGCATGCTGCACATATTCTGAAATGGTTTTCCTTTATACCTGGTTTTATGGCAAGATATCAACTGTTTTATTAAAAGGTTTCCATTTCAGCACAATCTCAGAAAATACTGTGGAAAATAAGTATGTGCCAATGTCAATATGATTTTTTAAGGTATTAAATGTCTACTGCTTTTCTCCTTATGCTCTTTTTATTGTTGCCGTGATGCTTAGGAATGTTGAATTGCCCTCTTGGATGGCTATGAAAACTGGAACCAGGCAGCTCACAGCTATCCTCTTGAGCTGAAGAACTCTAAAACATGAAGGACGGATCTTCTGTCTGTTTTTCCATCTCTGCTGGAGTCATCAACCATAATGCTGTGGATCACTTCNTATCACTGTGAGACGGAACAGCTTTGAACAATGTGCCGTTAATTTCAGAGTTTAGCTAGTTAGAAGAGGCCCAGCTAAGAAAGCAAAACTGTAAAACAGAAAATTGGTTCGTTTTACCTCAAACCAGGACAAAGGTAAAAGGAGAAGTCAGTCATGAAACAAGCCCCTTTAAAACAAATAAGAACTCCTCCCTTCCTTCAGCTATAGTTGTAGGAGTGTTGCATGTAGAACTTGTGCAATATTGAGGTGAGAAAATTACTGCTGTACTATATAAAGTGTGGTTAGGTAAATCAGTCTGGATACTCCTC
>VZRU01005389.1:26037-37937 GCA_013398155.1 Pedionomus torquatus | reverse complement strand
AAAAAAAAAAAAAAAAAAGAAAAAAAGAATGGTTTCTTAAATTGCTGTTACTTCTATCGCTTTACGGGTCTGATTATGCAGGGATAACCTCCCTTTAACTATCACTACCTAGCTTAGAAGCAATACCCCAAGTGTTTTTCCACATTTTCCTGATTCTTTTCCAATGGTACTTAATTGCCTAAGTATTAGGCGGTTCAAGTCACTGAAACAGTAAATCACTGAGACAAGGGAAACCTGTGACTCGTGCACAGAGATTCAAGTGCCGGTTGTCTTAATGTGGACAGTCATCTCAATTTCTCTTGGCCTAGAGCCCAGATGACTTCACATAGGTAAGTAAAAATAGAACTGGTTTTATTGCATGCATTTACAGTAAAATATTGATGGCTCGGGTAGTTCGCTGGTTCAGCAACAGCCACAACTACAGGATTACACTTTCAGAAATACAACAAAATAATGTTCAGACACTGTGTACAAGGTGGATGATGGAACTTGCCCCCTGTACTTCCCTCTGTGGTGTGTTGGCCATGCCATGTACTGTGACATGCTTTACTAGAGGTTCAGCTCAAAGACCAGCAGGCTGCTCTGCCTGTGGTTCTAGGCAGGGCCATCAGTATGGTTGGAAGACCCACAGAGATCACAACAGCAATACTTGGGTTTCCCCTCTCTCCAGGCTGGCAGTAAAGAGACCGCTATGAAAAAGAAAGGCAGCTTGAATCTTGAGGACAAGACAGTAAAATAAAAACAAACAAAAAAAAAAAACCAAAAAACAAACAAACAAACAAAAAAAAAAAAAAAAAAAAACAAAAAAAAAAAAAAAAAAAAAAAAAAAAAAAAAAAGGCTCCTCTGCACTTCTAAACCCAGCCAATTTACCACTTTCCACATCCAATCCTAAACCAGACCTCGCGCTGCACACTGATGCCCACCAGGTGCTGCCTCCAACAGATGTCCCTGGCACAGCTCCTGTCAAAGGGGGCAGAGCGTTCCATGTGAGCTCCCAAGAAGGACAGTTGGTATCTCATGAAAAGAGGTTGGTGGGGGTTGTTGTTTGTTCTGTTTTGAAGTGTGCATGTGTGTGCGCATGCCTACCTATATATGTATGCACATATACATACGTGCACGTATATCCTTTGAAATCACAAGATTCAATTTTACACGCTTTCTACTTTAAGTCACAGCTTCAGCCAATTGATCTGGTGAAACAAGGCCTGGAGGTCTGCAATCTTCAAGATTCCTTCTGGCACGGTTTTTGGAGACCGCACCCTTTGCTCCCATGTCATCTCCTGGCTTATCAGGATGAGAACACGTGCTTTGGAACCCTACTCCAATCACTTTGTCAAATCCCTTCCAATCTTTTGGTTCTGGGCAATTTCACTCCAGTGGCTTGTCACAATGTATTATTTCTTTCTAACCAGACCGAAAAATATTTTTCACCAGCTCTGCTGGCAACACATACCTTTTTTACAGCTTCTCACAGCTGCAGTTTAAATCATAAAGTGGCAGGTACCTGATAGACAGCCATGGCACCACAGAAACATGAAAATACACTGTGAGGAAGTACACAAAAAGCTAAAAACAATTTATGAGTTTTGGACACCATACTTGGACTTTCAGTGTGGGTGACCTTCTCTACTGCCTTTGGTAACACAGAGAAATACTACTCAGCCTAAGTGTGTCTAAGCTCACTCCTGTATCCTTTTAAATTATTTAGTCCCTGCTTAGAAAACAATCCAGTTCTAAATTCTTTAGGGCAAGAAGTCTGATTGACAAAGGGGAAAAAAACATGTCTTAAAGCAAACTGAAGAAAACACTAAGCTCTGCAATACTCTCATGCTGCACAAAGGGAAAATGAGTTGTCTTAAAGGCACAAATAATCTCCTTTATTCCTCACAGGGAGTCTCAGGGAAAGCACCACCAGCAAACTCAGACCTTCTCTTATCTGCAAAAATCTGAATTGTTTCTGAAATGGACTATATGGTCATCACTCCATTAGACATTGAGCCCTAGATTCAGGGTTGAGATATGCTGGAAATTATCATTACAGAACATAAACATGATATCATATTAAAATTTTAAATGCATTTGTTTGCCCTTGTTATGCATAGACTTCTATTTGCCAAGCAATTGCACCTCTAAATTTCAGCCTGGAGAAGAGGAGGCTGATATGGAGGCTGATATGGAGGCTGATATGGCCTTCCTGGCNCTCTACAACTACCTGAAAGGAGGTTGTAAAGAGGTAGGTGTCAGTCTCTTCTCCCAAGTCACAGGCGATAGGACAAGAAGAAATGGCCTCAAGGTGCACCAGGGGAGGTTCGGATTGGATATCAGGAAAAATTTTTACACTGAGTTATCAGGCATTGGAGTGGGCTGCCCAGGGAGGTGGTTGAGGCATCATCCCCAGAGGTATTCAAAAGAGGGATTGACATAGTGGTTAGTAACATGGTTTAGTGATGAGTTGGGTTTTTTAATCAGTTAGGTTGATGGTTGGACTAGATGATCTTAAAGGTCCCTTCCAACCTAGACAATTCTCTGATTCCATGAATCTCCACGGCACCTCTTAACACTCACTTATCAATGGCAGAATCATTAAGTGCATGAAATATTTCAGACAGTCTCAATCTCCTTCCTTCTTTTCCTCTCCTTGGGAAAACATGCAACTACCATTCCAAACCTAGTTTATTGCTTAAAGGCTGCTTTCTAATAAGCCTATGATAACCTATGGAACATTTCTGTTTAATTTTCTGTTTGTCTTACAATTTGCAGTGAATTTTTGGAAAGGCAATGTTTCAAAGCCTGTTGCCTAATTAAGTCGAAGTTGGTGATCACAGCCTTACACATAAGGAGTGCAAGCCGGAATGTCCTGAGAAACAAGGGAGAAGAACAGTGGACTTGGCTGCAAGCCGTAACAAGTTCACAGAGAGGACTTACCCCTTCCCTTCCTGGCCATATCCAGTAACGGCCGAGGCACGTGTGCTCACATGGGGCCATGTGAGTGGGGAAGGGAGGTGGGAGGATGAAAAATTCTAGCTAAGAGAAAGCACCCGCTTTAAACTGCTGCTGTGTGGCATTGGCAGCTTTTCTACTTTTTTCTGATCACCTACAGAGCCAGCCCAGAGAGTCAGCAGCTGCAACTGGCAGGAAGGGTTGAAGAGCTGAAATTAGGAAATTAAGCTAGAGATGGCTCATTCACAGCACTACATCAAGGGGGCAGAAGAACAGGGATAACTGGGGAATGAAAGAACATATTGGCCCCTCTTGTATTTTCATTATGGTATAGAACATCAAGCAAACTGGACATACAAAAAATAAAAATAAAAATAAAAATAAAAATAAAAATAAAAATAAAAATAAAAATAAAAATAAAAATAAAAATATCTATTCTTTCTGCTATTTTAGTATTCCAAAAAGGCCTACATTTTTCATTCTTTAAATGAGGCAGCGCTATGTTACCAGTCATAGTAAATTGCACTGGGGCCGTAAAGTCATACTATGGAAACGTGATCCTTACCCCAAAAAAGTCTGAAGAGTGCATTAACAATTTAACTAGGCTGTAGGTATTCATTTTCATTAGAAACAGCTTCTCGTATAATTATGCATGCATATATGTATATATACACACACACATCTAAATAAAAAAGTAGGGGGGCTCTGTATTGAAGTTCTCATTTCAACATTTGCTTTCAGACTGTGACGCAAAAAAATCAGTCTCAAGGTGTACACTTTAATCTCCAGAAAATTGCAAAGATAATTAAAAAACCTTCATTTACAAGCAATATATAACCTGACTGTTTTTCCATACTCTGATGAGAGAGACTGGGGTTTTGTCTTTTCTTCTTCAGAATGAGATATAATTCCTCTTTCTAAAATCTGGTTGGAACTCTCACGCATCTGCAGCACAGCTCCCTACTACCATAGTTCTGACTTCGTTCTCAGGTGACAGCTATCATGGGTTTTCCGCAAATTTAAACCTTCCGTGTTATTTCACACATAGAGAAGAATGCACTTGTACTCTGTGCAAGTACAATGTGAGAACGTGATAATTTTAAATATAAAACCAATTTCCACATTCCAGTTTGCCACCATGACATAAGAGTATTTTTGTACTTTGTCTTCATGGTAACTTCAGTGACTTTCATATCAATCTAGGGTTTATGCAGAGCTGAAATATTGGTAACTGGTGGACAGTCTAACTCTGGAGAGATTAATCCTGTAACAGCAGGATATTTTGAGACTTCAACTACAGGTATGGATGCAGAATACAGTAATTACAGATTTTCTTCTAGCACAACCTCCCTGGAAGAGATAATCCAGGTTTTTAGTGGGCACAAATGACCAGCTATTTAAGATTAAATCCTGCAGATCTCCTATTCAAGAGTACAAAGAAACCAATCATCATTTAGCTTCTTCCTCATAATATAAGATCAGGAAGATTCTATGTATTATGGATCCTAAACATTTATTTATTTATTTTTTAACAAGACACAGGCAGATATGATCACCTTTATTTGATAGAAATGCTCGAAAGAGAAAGCTTAGGGGACATATACCCCAGATAAAATGGTAGTGGAGATGATAAACAATTGCCTTCCTCTAGCACCTGCTGCTCTGTGGTTGCCTACTCTGCCCAAATAAAGTCCTATCACCTCTTTCTATTTACACATGACACACTGGGACCAACAGAAAGCTGCCAGAGAACCTGGCAAGCTTTGTTCTGTAGTAAGTGCCCTATTCCTGCAGGACAGCCTGTGTAATTACTGCTTATGAGCTGCTTTTTTTGCTGAGGGTTGACATTTGCAAGAAGAAAAAAGTCACAGCTGCCAAAGGAAGAGTAACGATGCAGCCCTGTAGTAAATACAATGAGAAAAAAAAACAAGGGAGAAGGGGAAGAATAGCTGCTCAAGACCTCCTCTGAAGAAACTGGCCACTGCTTCCAGATCTGCAGTTTCCCTGAGGTTCAGAGAGATTATTCATTACAAATATTTACCTGGCAAGTGTTGGCATTTTTCTTTAAGATATATATTGCTTGAGAATATTACTGACACGGAACACATTTTTTTCAATGTAAAATATTGATTTTCAGGTAAACTTGCCAGTGTGAAGGCTAAAATGGAAGAGGTGAGTTACAGACAAACCTTCTCAGGTCCTTCATTTTTTTGATATAATATATAACACACCAAACCAATCTTTTTCGGCCAGGCTATTCTTTCATTTTTCTCTGACTAGAAATTAGATGAATTTTCTCAGCCAACAGAAAAATAAAAGAATATTTCTGCTTTTAACAGAAAAAGCAGAAACATTTATCTCACTTTGGGGTTTGCCAAGTCCTACAGACTCTGATCCAATCTTCCTGAGAGGTTTGGCCTAATCAGATTAAATTCTATAAGCATATGCTTCTCTGAAACGTGAACTTGTGCTCCTCCTTTTTCTCAAGGTGATATGTAAAGTTGTATTTTGCTTTTTGGAAATAACAAGGGGAGGATATGTGTTTCATAAGGGAGGATATTTATCTAGATATTTAAGCACAGGAAATAATATTTTACTTCGCAATGATTTTCCTTCTGGCAGCCTGTAGGATGCAATCCACGCCACTGAGAATGGTTTAAGATAATCCACCAAAAAAACCCTACCCACATTCAAGTTCCACATGTATATGCACATACTTACACATATATACTTTGTACATACAGAGCAGTTTATTTGCTTTCTCTCAACCTTCCTGTATCACGACCTTGGCTAAACAAGGGGTCCTAGACCTGCTACCAAATCACAGTCTATTTGAAGTGCCTAACTTAGTGATTCGCACAGAAAACAGAAATTATCATTCTGGATAGACTGGGGAACAGCTACCTGTGCTGTCATAGCACATCATGTCCCTAACCCTGGGGCACTGCCCCAGGTAAATCATTCCCCAGTTGAAAAGTAACCAGTACACTTTAAAATGCAACACTCAACTGAAAATATTCAAGATAAAGCATAACAGATTAGTTGCTGATATTGTGCAGTTTCTCCAAAGCTACAACACCAAGATGATTAGTGAACAGATGGGTATTTTTTGAGCCAAAGCAGGTAAAATTATCAAAGAAAACCACAAGGACAAATGGAGAAAGAAAAATTTCTCCAAAAGTGAATCATATTTTCATACATAAGATGTCTGCTGATGATGACCCCTTTTATAGTCTTGTGCATACAAATGTTTAAACCCAACAGAATGCACACATGTAGTTACATACATTCAGAGAAGATAATGACCATGCTGCTGAGGCACATGACAATGCCAAGGTAGAACTATGGCTAGGGTATGTTTGAAAGCAAATAGATAATAGAGAAGAATACCAGTAAGTTGCAATAAATTCCAGCAGCAGCCTTGTCAGACTCATGCTGTTTTCTTTTATTCCAGAATATTGCCGAAATTCCCTTCAGGAAGAATATAAACATGAAATTTCTTTGATCAGAGCCAGATAGCAAGAGCTCCCAAAGCTCAGAAACCGTGCATGACATGATAAGAGGGGTGGAGAAGCGAAATTTTTGTTTCCTTCAAGCAGAATGGAGTTCTTCTGCCAGCGTGATCTGGGAGAAACTTAATCTCTCTTGATTTGATTACTCCTTTGATTTCACAATGGGTGGGACTCTCCTGTCAGTAAAGTCAACAGGAATTTCTACTGTGGCAGTAATGGGCTTTATCCTGTTCATTTGAGATCATTTCTTTAAATCAGGAGGTGTTCCACTTTTAATTTCACAAAATTAATACTGCCTTTTCTTTTTTTCCCTTTTTTTTTAATAGCTGTTCCACAAAATATCTTCAGTCTCATTGATTCCATCTGCTAAGCCCTGACACGATTGCAAAAATAGCGCATAGTTGGCAGACAGGAAAAGTACTTAATTTTCTTCTAATCAAAATGTAGAAAACTTCTAATCACTTCACTGAAACAAGAGACAATGGATTCAATTTCCTTTTTCTGGTTGGGTGGGGCTTTCTCCCCCCACTAAATGCTCCTCACACACATTTATTTTTCTAATATTCTTGCATACCTGACACCTTTCTTTGTGTCCCCTTGAGGGGCAGACATAGCTCAGGATTAGCACAGTCTTACCTTTGCTGTCTTGTCTTCCCTCCAAAGCCATCAGGACCCGTGACTTGCACTATAGTGGCTGGAAAGTTATGCCACCAACTGCACCCTGCAGAAATAATTAGGTAATTTTAGAGCTGTGATAAAATCCTTCTCCTCTTCCAACACTTTTCCAAGCTATCTAATAGTATTACTGTTTTAGAGATTAAAAGTTTTACACTTCCATGATTAAACCCAAGGTGAAAGATCAGCAGGAAAAAAATCAAATTTATCCTCAGCCTGTTAGATTCACTGTTTCAATAGCTATCATCTAGTAGCTGCTTGTACTTAAAGTCTCCAGGTACCCCCCAGCCCCTGCTAGGCTTAAATAAAGGTACAGTAAGACAAAACCCCAAACCAAACATATGGCAGATCTAGTTTTGCCTGATCTTTATTTCAGAGCAGTTTGCAATTCCCAAGATACATCGTATATCAGGATATCAAAGGATGGTTTTATTAGTTTTTGAATTTCAGCTTTACATCATTATTCCTTACATTAAATCTAGCATGCATTGTTACTCAAAGCATCAACCTTCATCTATATCCCATTTATGTTTTGATGAGACTAAGGATATTACTGTCTCTTACTTTTTTGTGCTTGATTATTAGACTTATAAGGTATTTATCAGCAAATCTGAAGAAGCCACTGTACCTTTTGTTAGGCATCTGCATTAGTATTTTATGTACTGGCTTATAGGTAATAGAATTACAGTAAGACTGTAGCACTATGTTTGTTGTATTTGATCAAATTTGTGTGCAAATGGAAACATAACATTCAAGCTGCATTAAAATATATCATCACCAGACATCTGCAGACAGTAATAGTTAATAGTTACTTAGTTCTTTCAGGTACTCATTTTACTTAATACTTTCAAGACAATACAATACACATAATATCTCCCATTCAAAAAATGAATGGATTAACTGTACAGCAGCCTTTCACAGGGCTGCATTTCTGGAAAAGACAAATATACAGCTAGTGCCAGGCTCCAGTACAGTTTAAATTAAAGAATACCTGATCTTCTGATTCCAAATTACATCTCTGGTATAAAATAGCAATCAGTAATAATCACGGTAACAAAGTATGAACTAAGCCATAGCTGCGTAAAACATTGTCTTCATATAGTATGACCACACACTTATTTATGCTTCAGAAATCATTAATTACTTATCTCACAATCAATAGTATTTAATAGCCCCATTAATACCAAATGACATTTATGGAAAATGACAGAAATACAGTAAAGGTGCAATATCACAACATCAAAATTATGCAATTATTTGAGATATACACTGTGTGATTCTTATAAAGCTAACACAGCTTTGAATCCAGATCTGATTCCCACAGAAGTCCAGGACCATTTCACACTGAAAAGCTCATCTTTCTTTCTGTTTGCTTAACAGATTTGAAGGATGAGGCAGAACGATGCAGTTTGTGTTTGGAAGACTTAGACATGTGGGTGCCTTTCTGTACAAGCCTTACCCTCCTACTTACACAATCCTAGTTTTTCCTGAGCATATCTATTAGTTGGAAAGCACTTTCTGTATAAAGGACACTCATAACCACCTGCATTTGACAGTAATCTCTCTCAAGAATCAAATCATGAGGTATGAACCCATATCTAAACTATCACCTCTCAGGAACATTCTGGACAAACAGATTCCTCTCCATCTTCCGCCCATGAATGAAGCTTAGCTTACGCCTCTTTCTTACTATTAACTGGTATCACCACCACCCAAAAAAAAAACCCAACAAGTTAAACAGGCTACAAAAAAAGAGTTAGCATTTTATTGCAATACACCCCTTTCTTTGTTTTCTTTTCCAATGCCAAGATATCTCACATCATATATTCTTCCCAAATAATCTTTACAAAAGCTACTTCAGAGGAAGTCACATCAAGCAATTAGTGCTGTTCTGGCTTCACCAAGTAGATCAAAACCATAATAAGTAATAAAAGCTGTTAATGCTCCTGTATGAAATTAATACCAAGGATGAGCTGTGCCTGAAACTGGTATGCAGGGAGATAATTCTTTGTGTGCTCATTGGCTCGGAAAAATAGTAATGAAATTACTTGTTTTTAAAAGAGAAAAAAGTTTGGGTTGTTTTTTTTTTAGTCTGGGAGCAACTGGCATCATAAAGTATTTTCTGCACTATGTGTAACACCTGGCAGTATCTCCTTGTAGAGCTATAAAGGAGAGTTGCTTGAACAACTTGGAAAGAAGGCAATTTACTGAAATTAGGTAATTTGCCACTTGGGAAAAAGTGCTGTGTGCCCTCCTTGGAAAACCCCACAATATCTCTAAGGAAAGACAAGGGCATTCTTTGCCTTGTGTTGCTCATTAGCCAAATTGCAGACACAGCTATTCATTTGGTGAAATTTAAGAGCTAAACTAGATCTCAAAGCTCTGTAGTTTTTTTTCCAGTATGCTGTTTCTGACTGTTACTAATACTAAGTATTTCAAAGGAAAGTAGGAGATCCCCTAGTGCCCACGTAGCAGACAATATTTTAGCAGCCTGCGCATAAAGAAGGATCTTCTCCAGACTGGTAGCATGAAGATTTTACAATGATTATTGACAGACCTCAAACCAAATAACTTTCAAGAAGACTTTTTTTTTTTGCTTTGCTTTGCTTTCTGCAGGAAAAGTTTGCAGTTCCAAGTTTCAGTGGTAGACTAAGAGCTGTTTGCAATAGTGTCCTTCTTGGAGATTGCTCCTGAACTCCATCTGCTCCTCTCCAAGCTTGACTTATTTCCAAGGAGGTGCAGCCCCTGCATGTGCAGAGAGAAAGGGCGAGGGGTCTGCACAGACACCGTCTCCTTGTTGTTCTTGTTGTCCTGCCTCCACACCACCCCAGGAGATGCACAGGTGGGTCCACAGCATGGGACTGCAGCCAAGGAAACCCCTTTTATTTATTTATTATTTTTTTTCTTTTTGGCCTGAGGAGTATGCAGTGCCAAAACATCTCTACAGCTTCAGAGGAGCAGTACTGCTGGGTAGCAGCCAGAGATCCTCCAAGCTGCCAGCACTGTGGGCAAGAAAAGAAGAGACTTATGGGAGAGGCTTAAAATACTCCCAGCCTTCCCAATGAAGTCAAGGTCCACTTTTGAGGTACAGCTCCAACTTTCTGTTACTGACTCCACCAAGATTTGCTATTATCTGACCTGAATGTTCCCAGCAATTCTCAGCTTCCTTATAGACTCTTACTTTAAATAATGCCCCTCAATATCATGATTTGTCTTACCAGGAATCTAGTTCCATTTTGGTTTTGAGAAGTCCAGCTCCCTGCTGCAAATATTCTGCCTGCTTCACTTTAAACATAAAACTAGAATTAATTCTGAAAAAAACTTACGGAACACTTTCTTTTTATTATCTTCCTGCATTTCCAGAATTCTTACATTTTTCTGATTTAATGGTAACAGCAGGTATTACAATGGTGTGATCTTCCCAAGAAGCAAAGTCTGTTAAGGGCTAATTTATCAGTTACTCATCTCTCACACACCTTTGTAAGGGAGGCAAAGTCAGTATCAGTTTTCAAGGTGATGGCTAACTCCATGATCATTTATGCTTCCTCTGCCAACCTCCTGACTGAATTGCAAGGCAGCATCAATACAACTGAGGAGCATTGGAAAAATATAATTTTCACTCCCATAAGGAGGCTTTCAAATATTATCAGTTCAGTATCCCAAAAATGTAATTTGATTTGTAATGGAAAATGCATTCCTACATGGATGGTTTGCATGCATTATAACCAGTTTTGCTTAAAAGTGCATTCTGTGCTCCCTAGGTGTAAAAAACCAAAATGACCCTCATGACACAGCATTGACAGAAATATTTTCATGTTTTAAGTAAAAACTAATTAGATTGCAAAATATCTGCCTTATGGAACCAGTTATAAATATGCCAAGCATGGAGTCCACTCAGAATTATTATGTTTCTTGTGTCTTAACTTTATGTTAAGCATAATTCTTTTTGCACCCTTGTCTGACTTTAAACTTGAAATTCTAATTGTATAACCAGATGCAGCAGCAGGCATATTTAATTCTGCCACTTCAGTGTATATGCTATATCCTGTGGTACACTATTAGACTTCTCAGCATCAGCATGAATGACTATGCATTGGAAGATTTAAAAATTTTAACTTCTTCATCACTCAAGTGTTTTCAACATTCACCTACAGCCAACTCAAGTTTGGAGAATGCAACAGATTTTAACACACGGGATTGGCCCAGAAGGCCAATCACATCCTGGACTGCATCAAAAGTTTTGTTGCCAGCAGATCCAGAGAGGAGATTCGGCCGCCTTACTCTGTTCTGGTGAGACCCCACCTGGAGCACTGTCTGGAGGGTCTGGAGCCCTCAATATAGAAAGGATATGGACCTGATGGAGCGGGTCCAGAGGAGGGCCACGAAGATGATCAGGGGGTTGGAGCACTGCTGCTACGAGGACAGGCTGAGGGGGCTGGGGTTGTTCAGCCTGGAGAAGAGGAGGCTCCAAGGAGACCTAATCACAGCCTTTCACTACCCGAAGGGGGGCTACAGGAAAGCTGGGGATAGTCTGTTTACAAAGACCTGCAGTGATAAGATGAGGGGCGATGGCTTTAAGTTTGAGAAAAGCAGATTTAGATTGGATATTAGAAACAAATTCTTCACTCTGAGGGTGGTGGAACACTGGAACAAGTTCCCAGGGAGGTGGTTGAAGCCCCTTCCCTGGAAATATTCAAGGTGAGACTTAATGAGGCTCTCGTCTGGTTGGGGGTGTTCCTGTAACTGTGGGGAGGTCAGTCTAGATGACCTTT
>VZRU01005389.1:0-25687 GCA_013398155.1 Pedionomus torquatus | reverse complement strand
ACCAGGAATCTAGTTCCATTTTGGTTTTGAGAAGTCCAGCTCCCTGCTGCAAATATTCTGCCTGCTTCACTTTAAACATAAAACTAGAATTAATTCTGAAAAAAAAAAAACTTACTGAACACTTTATTTTTATTATCTTCCTGCATTTCCAGAATTCTTACATTTTTCTGATTTAATGGTAACAGCAGGTATTACAATGGTGTGATCTTCCCAAGAAGCAAAGTCTGTTAAGGGCTAATTTATCAGTTACTCATCTCTCACACACCTTTGTAAGGGAGGCAAAGTCAGTATCAGTTTTCAAGGTGATGGCTAACTCCATGATCATTTATGCTTCCTCTGCCAACCTCCTGACTGAATTGCAAGGCAGCATCAATACAACTGAGGAGCATTGGAAAAATATAATTTTCACTCCCATAAGGAGGCTTTCAAATATTATCAGTTCAGTATCCCAAAAATGTAATTTGATTTGTAATGGAAAATGCATTCCTACATGGATGGTTTGCATGCATTATAACCAGTTTTGCTTAAAAGTGCATTCTGTGCTCCCTAGGTGTAAAAAACCAAAATGACCCTCATGACACAGCATTGACAGAAATATTTTCATGTTTTAAGTAAAAACTAATTAGATTGCAAAATATCTGCCTTATGGAACCAGTTATAAATATGCCAAGCATGGAGTCCACTCAGAATTATTATGTTTCTTGTGTCTTAACTTTATGTTAAGCATAATTCTTTTTGCACCCTTGTCTGACTTTAAACTTGAAATTCTAATTGTATAACCAGATGCAGCAGCAGGCATATTTAATTCTGCCACTTCAGTGTATATGCTATATCCTGTGGTACACTATTAGACTTCTCAGCATCAGCATGAATGACTATGCATTGGAAGATTTAAAAATTTTAACTTCTTCATCACTCAAGTGTTTTCAACATTCACCTACAGCCAACTCAAGTTTGGAGAATGCAACAGATTTTAACACACGGGATTGGCCCAGAAGGCCAATCACATCCTGGACTGCATCAAAAGTTTTGTTGCCAGCAGATCCAGAGAGGAGATTCGGCCGCCTTACTCTGTTCTGGTGAGACCCCACCTGGAGCACTGTCTGGAGGGTCTGGAGCCCTCAATATAGAAAGGATATGGACCTGATGGAGCGGGTCCAGAGGAGGGCCACGAAGATGATCAGGGGGTTGGAGCACTGCTGCTACGAGGACAGGCTGAGGGGGCTGGGGTTGTTCAGCCTGGAGAAGAGGAGGCTCCAAGGAGACCTAATCACAGCCTTTCACTACCCGAAGGGGGGCTACAGGAAAGCTGGGGATAGTCTGTTTACAAAGACCTGCAGTGATAAGATGAGGGGCGATGGCTTTAAGTTTGAGAAAAGCAGATTTAGATTGGATATTAGAAACAAATTCTTCACTCTGAGGGTGGTGGAACACTGGAACAAGTTCCCAGGGAGGTGGTTGAAGCCCCTTCCCTGGAAATATTCAAGGTGAGACTTAATGAGGCTCTGGTCTGGTTGGGGGTGTTCCTGTAACTGTGGGGAGGTCAGTCTAGATGACCTTTGGAGGTCCCTTCTGACCTAGATGATTCTATGATTCTACTAGCAGCTCTCTACAAGTCAAGCAAAATGGGCATCATTCCCCTCAATGTTTCAGAAGAACCTAAATACTTTCACTGTGAGCACAACGACCTGGTTTGAATTTCGAGAACTCCAATTTACCTTTGCTATGCTTCGCGTCAGTGCAACTCCAGACTTTTGGGTGAGACTTGAGCAATCCCAGGAGTTTACTTCCTTTTCCTCATAGGCATTACGAGTCTTCAAATACATCGCTAACTCAGTCAGACTGGATTTACTTTTATGGTCTGCAGGGACTGATAGATCCTTCAAGTCTTAAGCTCTCCATCTTTAGAGAAAATGACTATAACATCTCCAGTTATAACTGGGGGAGGGGAGCCGGGGAGATTAAATCCTTTAAATCCTCAAAGATTAGACAGCTTAACTTGAAAATTCCCACAGGAACCATTTTTGATTGAGATCCCATATTTTAAGAGTTGGATTTCTTAATATGTCTCCTGATATTTGACCTCTCTCTTCAGAAATAAGTGATGTGTTGTACATGAAGGAAACTAGGTACAGTTCTACTCAATCTTTTTCTTTGTAAAGTTTTCAAAGCACCTCCATCTGGCAAACTCCATCCCAAAGTGTTTAAAGAGCTGACACTACCACCTTTAAAAATTTGTGAAGGGTATACAGAGTAAAAAGACCACAAAAGAGTAAATGCAACATCTGTCCATAAAACTGATAAAGAAATGGAGCACTAGAATAGATGTCTTGAAGTGACTGCATAAGCTCCAGTTTGGAGGTCTTCAGGATTAGGATTCTTATCTCTATTAACATAAAGACTTCTGGAGAGACCTCCAAAAGTAGAGGTGTGCACTGTAGCTCTCTTGCACTTAGATTTTCTGATCTCTAATAAATATAGTGTGATCTCACATTGCAGTCTTCCTCTCAAAGACAATGTCTAGACCCTGTGACAAATGGGCAATCACATTATTCAATTAAAATACAGAAGGCATCCTCTTCTAGTCAACTAATTTTGTATGACATGGCTATTTAATATCTTTAAGAGCATTCAACAGCTTAAGGTTACCAGAACTCTGCCAACAGGCCAGACAGTTATTAGAATACAGATAGTCATATACACACTGAGGAGAATCACACATACTTCATTTCATTGTCAAAAGAAGCTAACACCTGAAGTTTTCCTGCATTAGGAGAAAGAATTAAGATCTGAGCCTATACTAAGCCACTTCTGCCTCATCCCTGCAGCTTGAAACAACAGCCACAGACACTGCTTTGCAATCACAATAGATCAGAAATATACATCAACTCCTTACTAAAGTACTTCTCTCTGGTTAACATAATTTTTATACTTATGACATTTTAGAGACAATGAACAGTTTTCTGTTCTAAATAGGAAAAACGTTTCCAAAATGGACCAATGGCCATAAAAAGTCTTTTGATCTGGGGTCAGACAAAACCTTTATTATGTTTCACTTATAAAAATGTATTTTTTCTATAAAGTTTTGTGTTTTCTGTAATTAAAAACACTTTTGGGTAACAAAAGATCAGGATCAAAATTCATTCCATAGTATGTGCTACAGCTGGAGTAAATAAAACCAAAGGCATTCAATTCCAGTGCCTCATTTGTTTTCACCTCAAATAGGTAGAGACATTATCTTTGACACCATAGAAACCTCTTGTCTCCTTCATGATCTATAAGAGACATGATGAAGAACCCGGCTTCCAATGAAGTATGTATCTCCGTGAGCAACTTGGGGGAAATTATGAATGATTTCCAATATACCTTTACCCTCTTTGAACAGTGAAAGGCACAGAGAATTCCTTGACGGCCAAGCAGCCCATGAACTGACAAGGCTAAATCCCCGCCAGTCCAGGATTAGTCCCTGGGGCAAAAAGTTGGAGCACATTACCCAAATGCCTGTGGTGCTACAAGGCACAGGACAGGCCTCACTCTTATTGCCAACCTCATTTGACTATTTCCCTCAGGCTTGGGGTGCCCTGTAAAGACTGAGACTGTTTTCATTACGTGTCACCCAGAAAAACACATCGGATTTTGATTTCGCTTTCAAATTACTTAAGTGTCCTTTTTCCTATAACAGCTGCTTTTGTGATGCTTTTCACGGCCCATAGGGTGTTGTAACAGTAATGTATAGTTACATGTTTACTGCATTTGTCTGCCATTAATACCAAATGACATTTAGAGTAATGGTGACACACAGATGTCCCTGCTCCCTTTCTGCATCTTATTTTTCCAACAGATAACAAGAGGCAGTAGCAAAAAGAAAAGCTGTAGCACGTAAAATCCAGTTCACAGGTTCAGCTGATGGACGTGAAGTCATACCCAAAAGGATGACTTTTCCCCCCTAAAACACAAAATAGGAAAATTCAGTGTAACAGACAAAGCAATGAATGCAATTGTGTCTGTACTTCTGGAGCACGCTTCATACAGCTTGTCACAAAACATTACTTGAAAAGATAAATCCAGGATGACTTGTCTTGAATGCATCACAGATAAGGGAAGCAAACAGTAGTAACAGCAGTACAGCAAGCTGGTAAAGGATACTGAAGGAGAAATGATACTGCATGGGATACTATCAAAATCTATTTGGCCACTTCCTATATTCATTCGGTGGGTGGCCCAAGAGACAACTGGCACTTTGTATTTATTTTGCCTGTAGAAAAATTGGAATTTGTCTCTTCAGAAACATTTGAAACAAAAGGAGTTGATCAGGAAAGAAACATTGTTGGGAAACAGAATTACATTTAGCTTGGGAAAAGGTAAGATACAAATAGGGGAAAGACTGCTAGCATCATCCTCTCACAACATTGTTCTTAGACAATTCCAGCTGCTTCCATTACCAGAAGAGCCAAGAGATTTTTTGTTGTTCTTTTCTTATTTTTTTTTTTAACTTTTCATTTACCTTGTCATTGCACTTTTGAGGCAAATCATTAAATATTATTTTACAGGTAGGAAACAAGCCTGAAGTACATTTAAATGCATACAAAGCAAAAAGCAATCTCTGTATAACATACTAAACACTAAAACCTTACATTGCAACGATATACATAGGGAATCTAAAACCGCAAGCATTAGGGGTGAAAATCATTGTTGCTGTATTGATCTTTTCTTTCCTGAGTTGTCTGAATACAGATTACTCAGTTCAATTTTAAGGGCGCAGTTTCACATTATGGAGAATTATTAGCCTATATTCCCTAGGCGCTGAATAAAGTGACTCAAGAACTCATTAGAATGATTCCCCACAGAAATGCCTTTTTCCCAAAATAGAAGTTTACAGGAAAGCTGTAGTTTCACTAGAAATCATTCATTGTCTTTTGAGAAATTGTTAGTGGTATCTGACCCTTTTCTTCCACAGGCAACAAGGAAGATCATAAAACGTTTGCCAGGCAGGCAGCTCACAAATTGAGGGTTGGATTTTGGGGAGTTTTTGTGGGTTTTGTTTTCACTTCCCATAAAAAAACCCAAGCAAGTACATATTTTTTAAATCTCAATTTTGAGACAAACTTTTATCACCCCTTCACTCTTTAAATTTCACCTGCTTTCTGTTTCAAGATTACTGATTAACATTACTGAGAACACAACCCAATATCTGTCTACAGGTTTGAGAAGGCTGCAGACAACAAGCATTGGTGAAACATCCAAAATCATAATAGCCCCAGGCAAATAAAAACTCAACAACCCAATAGCAAAGATATATTAAACAGAAGCATATTATAGCTATTGATGTCAAGTATTTAAAATTGAATTGAACAACAACTGAGAGAACAATTTTATGTTGACAGTGGTATAAATTTTATTTAATGTGTACATAACAGCGTGGTGTCATTGCAAATCTTTTCTTTCTTTCCATAAGCAATGAAAGTGGTGTGGCTGCATGGGTATCTGAGTACACGCTGAAATTTTTTGAAAAGCCCTGGTTGGAAGTTTGACAGAAAGGTAGAGTCATGGAAAATAGTAGAGTTCCTAAACAATATAAAAATAGAGGTGCTGGGGAGAAGAAAGGGGCTCAAATTCATATCTCCCTAAGGGAAAGCCAAAAGTATGATCTCTGGTACAATATTAAGGCCAAGCAAATTGACACTAGAGAGAGACATTGTGAATGCCCCAAATGAAAGAAAAGCTTCAAGGTTTCCAAAGTATCAGACAGGAGATTATCTAAACAGGAGACAGAACTACAGGGAACCAGGACCTGTTCTGCAGCTCACAAAAGAACGTGCTGTATACATGAAAGGATCCAACTGGGCTCCTTGCTCCTTACACACTTCAAAAGCATGTACCAAGGCTTGTGGGAAGAAGAAATACAAAGACTAGGCCATACCAACTTTTATACAGGACTCTTAAATCCTCATTTTAACACCTTTTGAGGTAGCTTGCTTTTGTCAAATTTTTGTTTCAGTAAACATCCATATTTTATCTTTGCATTTTTGTGCCTCGCTACAGTGTTTCATACGAAGAAAAAGAAATGTTAACTCTGTTTGCCATAGTCAGTAATTCATATCAATGCTGCATGGTTTAAATAATTTTTAAAAATGGTCCATTTCCACTAGATACTAATACTAGATAGTATTAATTCCACAGAAAGGAAAAAAAAAAAAAAAAGAATTATGACCTTTGCTTTCCAAAGTTTCCTTGTGTTGATTTCACTTAGAAAGGAATATCCTGAAAATCACTTATGCAGAACAAGGTAAACACCTGGAGAACTATTCTGGTCCCATTTGGACATAATACCCAGTGGAAATTATTGATTTTTTTTTAAATTTTTTTTTTTTTGTGTACACTTTACTGACTTGTTGTAGATAGCCTGTTTAACTGCTGATCCTGGGGAACTGACAGCCGCTATTCAACCACTGCAAGTGGCAGCCGCTGGAGGACTGCTAGTTAAATTGTGTCTGACGCAGCAGGCATGGCTCTTCATCATAGGAAGAGACAAATGAAACGTCCACTCAGCTTCCTTCCTTGGACATCTTTCTCATGTAGCTTTGCTGGTATTCACTTAAAAAGCATTTATTCCAGTTGCATGAAAAGAGCGCAAAATTTTAATGTCAAAGCAAGACATTAAAATAGAGATAAATTAATGTATACATATATAAACTTTTCAGCTTTATATACTTAACAATAGGGAAAGAGATCTATTGACACATCCAAGGTTACAAGAATATCTACTTCCTCACCAATATTTCACAGAAATATTATTTCTGATGTAACAAAATATTCATTGGGAAGTCCAGCCAGGTATGTCTGGGATGCAATTTTTCCCAAGAAAATAATATGCAATTTGAAAAGATTGGGGAGATGGTCATTGTTGGTTTTTTTTAAACTCAGTGATGACTGGGTTCCCAGTCCTGTTGTCCTTTAAAGCTATTTGTTATTGTTTATATTTGTTATTGTTTATATTGTTTAACTATTTTGTTATTGGAAGTGTATCAGTGAATGCACTTGGATAATCCACAAAGGTGATAATTTTGTCTCTGATGCAACAACTACATGTGTCACTCATCTTATTTGAGCCTCTTTACCAGGGCTTTCCAGAGACAAGATTTAAAAATAAGTTCTTCTTCACATCAGAACTCTCTAAATTCTAAGTCTTCATTCTCTTTTAGGTATTTCAAGCCTTGTGGCCATGGTGTTAAACAATAAAGTAAATTTTTGTATTTACCTCACTGTAAATCCAGGCAGAATCCCTATGAGACTGTACAAACAGTGACCTATTTTAAGTATCTCCATCAAACTCTACAAGAAACTAGAACACAGGTATTACCACCATTTATCAGGGATGAAAAGCACTATTAAAAATGTATAAGAAAAAACAGTTAAATAATCATGAAGCTCATAAATCTGCAGTTTTATTTTTTCAAAAGTACAGTTGCAAGCAAAACCAGACCTCTTTTTTATACAGACCAAAACACCAGCAGCTTCTCATTAGCATTGTCAAGTAACAGCAGACTGAACTAATGGAATAAACTGGTTTCCCTGGCTGCTCAACACTGATCTGCCCCAGCACATAAATGAATTTGAACTCTTGCCCCTCAATTTGCCTTTCGCTTTTAATTTTCAATGAAAAATCATTTGTAAACATCTTATTCCTGGCGCACACTCCACCATACAACACAATTAAAAAATGTGACCAGGGCGAGGGGGAAGATGACCAAGCACCTCTTCAGCTGGTACAGCTTCTAAAAGATGCAATCATGACTTCAATAAACCAGTGACAGTGCATTTGTGCTTTCCTTCTTCTCAAGCAATTAGGCATGCAAATAGCATAGCATTTCCTGTTATTCGTCCATCACTGGAACGCAGCAATACAATTAGGCATCATATTCAGCATGGAAGAGACTACACTAGCAAAACCAAAGAAAGTAGTATGGCTGGTTCCACTTCAGGCACAAACATCCCCACAAATTTATTTCACACACATGCTAGAACTGTGACCAGCTCATGCCTCTGTCTAACAAAGACACTGCCTGATTGTCCCAGTTTGAATCATTCATTTTATATTCCCATTTAAAATGGCCAAAAAAAGTGGCAAAGCTCTTTTCATCAGGAAGCTAATATCTCAAAAAAGCAGTCAAGATTGGGTTTTTTTGTTGTTTTGGGTTTGGGTTTTTTTTTTTGGTATTTGTTTTTTTGTTTTTTGGGGGCTTTTTTGGTGGTTTGGTTTTTTTTTTTTTTTTTTTTTTGAGATAATGGCAAACTTCTATTACATGCACTGGAATCTGTTACTTTTACATCTTAAGACTGTACAACTGTGTGGGAATGTACAACCTAATATTAGACATTTCTATTCACGTACTTGATTACAAATGTTAAAAATTCCAATAAAGACTGGAATCACAGCAGATAAATTAAAAACTCAGTGCCTGCTTTGCTTGAAAAGAAGTGATGTCTACTTGGGGAAGTTACTGAACAGTATGCTGGGAGGATTCATTTCCAGCAGACTTCCTGCAGAGAGGATGAGAGCTGTGAAAAAAAGTAATGTAACCGCACTCTTAGATAAGAATTTAAGTAATTTTAAAATACCTGTGGCTAACAGACTACCATACATGCCTTTTTTTTTTTCTTAAGGTAGTGAAGATTGTTTTCTCAATTATTGAATTAATTCATTAAATGAATTCACAAACCCCACAGTCTTCACCATCTTTAGCTGCATGGTAAAACAGGAATTCCTACTAAACAGCACAATCTTTTGTCACTACTCTTATGAAAAGCAGTATATAGGAGACAATGGCTGCTTTTGGGGAATTTAACTGTTTTCTAGAGGGAGAACACTACTTGCGTGCACGCTGGGCACAGACACACCCAGACAAATATGGATCAAGCTGAGAAGCAGAAACACTCGCTGGTGCATTGCAGAGATGCCTGAAAGCATTAGCCCGGGAGCAGCACAGAATTAAGTGTGGCTCTTCCATTTTTTGCACCACAGTGACTTCAGCAGGGCTCTGGGGCTGCACCAAGTTGGGTTGGTATGAGTTTCATCCTATGAGATACAGCAGCTGCCCATTCCTAGAATGGGGATTATATGCACTGTTACATTTAATTAAACCTTAGGTTCAGGTTCCACGTTCACCATTAGGTATATAAAGTATGAGAAATGTAGCATGGAATGCCTTGGAATGAAGAGGAAAATTAGCAGTGCAGGCAGGGACTCTGTACTCATAACAACTACTCTGAAAGAATACTGCAGACAACGTTAGTCTACTCGGAAAGAGCTTTCCCTCAACTGCACTTGATCCTCATAATTAAGAAAGTCAAATCATAAGTAGCAGTTCTGAAATCATAACTAGCAGTTCTCCCTGCCAAAGCTTTTGTTTGATAAAGGTTAGTCCAAATGTAAAATATAAGAACTTTAAAATGTTTATCTTAAAATAGCAATTCACTCCTGGAATTGGAACTTATGAAAGGAAACTGTGCCAAAATGCTTGTGTTTGAAGTCTATGCTGATTCATCCAGCTGAAGGTTTGCCACTGGTTGCAGAAGTAGCATACCAGACAAGGCATAAAGGATGATAAATGCAAACAGGACATAAAGGGGATAAAAGCTGGAAGAACACCAAGCAACTCCTTAGACAACACAATGTATTATCACTGCCACTTGCAACAATTTTGACACAGCTTATTGTGCAGAAAGTTGAGATGTCCTTTATATAATCAATATATAATGATAGATAAAGAGCATCTAACTCAAAAGTCAAGCACAGATAGCCAAGCAACATCTGCTCCACACAAATTATCACAGAGCTGGACAAGGGAAAATGAAACAAGGCCAGACTAAAAAGTCTTCGATCTGTGCAAAATCTTTATAGGTCTGACAATAAATCCCTCGTGTCACCCAGGCAATTGGATAGCAGAGATGAGGAGAGGATATCTGTGGTTTGCAACTACACATTCTTCAGAATATAACCAGTAGCTCAGCATTTGTTGGGAACAGCGGCATGCCCAAATGCTTCCCACTCCTCCTTCAGCAAGCAGGTCCTAGAGACATTTGGCACTGGACAGGGAGGCATAGGGAACTCAGCAGGCTTTGTCCTTCTGCACAGCCGAGTGACAGATTTCAACGGCATGGGTCTTGTAGTTTATCCCAGAATTTGCCCAATGTAATTTTTTTCCCCTCTTAATATGCATGTTCATAAACACACACGATTTTCATCTCTTGGTGCTCCTCCCAAACACTCATATACTCTTCAGAAAGAAAATAAATCACATTACTGTACTGTAAATAACCAAAGCAGCTGAAGACAGCTCCCAGATAAATGGGAAAAGACAGTATCAAAACAAATAATTTCACAATTAGAAAACATTTTTGATCAGAACATATGTCTTCTATTTGCTAAAGAATTGCCACAGCCAATTTATACTTCCAGTGTTCTGATTGTTCCATACTACTTTCAAATGGTTGCTTGAGAGTGGACTTGCAAAAAAGGCCACCACTGGAGAAAAATATTTCAATGCCAAGTTTGGGTTGTGATTCCCAGTCAGGATGATTGATAAGGTCACGGCCTCCAGGCGTAACCCCAGCCTCATTGCACAGACAGCTGAAGAGAAATGCAAAGTGTAGCCCAGTGCTTTAAGGCAAACCAGCACTTACTCTGAAATATCAGGCTGTAAGAGCAGCTCTTTCAGAAGCACCTTTACTATTTATGCAGTCAGCGTAAGGGCAGACTGGAGAAGAGCGTAACATCAGAAGCTACCCCCAAAAGAAACAGCTTTTTGTCGTGGCTGAGCTCAAGCTGTGCACCCAGGAGATCAGTTCTCACGGCAGGACTGGCAGGGAGGCAGGGGACAGGCACAGAATCAGGTCATCTGGTAGAGCAGCCCCAAGGATGCTGTAACCTATGCCAGAAGCAGCTTTCCCCGAGTCATTTACAGCACACTCCTCACTGGCTGCTCCAGCAGAATAAAAACCTTCACAGTTAGTGCCCACCTGGGAGGTCAGTGTAGAGCAGCCAGCGAGCTGTAAATTCACATCCTAACTGATGGTGCAGTAACTTTCACACGTACGTACCCTCAAGCGTCCCATACTGATTTTACCACTAGAGCCATGCACTAGGAAGAGAAGCTGCTGTTCCTCAGTTTGAGGGGTAGGGTTTTTTTCCCCTTCAGCCTGTTCCAGCCTTTTGACTGTAAATTCCTCTGGGAATGGAATGCCTTTTATTTAAACAGGGAAAGTCTGCTTGAGAAAGGATTTTGTAAGAATTACTTATTTGTAAGGATTACTGCAAGAATAGTAAGTATGAAAAGCATAACTGGCAACACAAAAGCTTAAGAAAAACACAGATCGTCTTTTCCAATTCCAAACTACCTAAATGGAGTAAGGCAACTATTTCAAGGATTTCAGTCAAAACAACTCTCTAAAGACTAGAAATACGTGCTGCCTCCACTTCATAAACCAATTGAACATTTCCTTTTGTTTGCAATCCCAAGCACCCTTCTCTGAGAAAAAAAAATAAAAAGAAAGAAAGAAAGAAAGAAAAAAAAAATGCAACCAAATCAACACATGCCAATAGGAACTTCTTGAAATCCAAGAACACATTTGTGAGATTGCCAGACCACAAAAAAAGCATCATACAGCTCCAAAAATGCAGGATAAAAAAAAAAAAAGAAACAGGAAAAACTTCAGAAGACAAATACCTACATAATTGGCAGACTTGGGTATCTGTAACTTGTGGCCAATGTATCGCTGCCTGGGTAATACAGCAACTACACTAGTGGGACAAAAACTTACCACATCCAGGTGGGACACTGCAAAGCCAGGTACAGCAGCAGTCTCTGTGGCCAGCTAACATAACTATGTACAACTGCAACTATCATTTACTTGTCAATATTTATTAACACAGATACTCTTACACATGCACAATGATGAAAATCATAAAATTATTCAAGTTGGTAAAGACCCTTGGGATTATCGAGTCCAACCATCAACCCCACTCTACAAAGTTTTCTCCTACACTGCATCCCAACACCACATCTTAAAACACATTCAAGGGATGGTGACTCAACCACCTCCCTGAGCAGCCTATTCCAGTGTCTGACCAGTCTTCCTGTGAACAGTTTTTTCCTCATATTCAGCCTAAACCTACTCTGTTGCAGCTTGAAGCCATTCTGTCTCATTTTATCACTAATTACCTGTGAGAAGAGACCATCACCAACCTCTCTACAATGCCCTTTCAAGGAGTTGTAGACAGTGATGAGGTCTCCCCTCAGCCTCTTCTTCTTCACACTAAACAATCCCAGCTCCCTCAATTGCTCTTCATAAGATTTATTCTCCAGGCCCTCCACTAGCTTCTTTGCCCACCTCTGCACTTGCTCCAGCACCTCAATATCTCTCGTGTTGACATGCCCAGAACCAGACACAATGCTCAAGGTGTGGCCTCACCAATGCTGAGTACAGGGAGACAATCACCTCCCTGCTTCTGCTGATCACACTATTTCTTATACAAGCCAGGATGCCATTGGTCTTCTTGCCACCTGGGCACACTGCTGGCTCATATTCAATGGGGAATTCAAAATGGGGAGCTGCACATTGCCTTGATATAAAATGCACAACTACAGTGATTTTAAATGTTCTTCTATTTCACCTTTCTTCCCATAGTCAAATATGGATGGATTAATCATTACCTTATTAATTATTTACATTGCAATAATGACCAGAAACCAAATCCATATGTTTTTCTGCTAGACTAGACATTATTTGTGAGGGCGTCCTTAGTAGATCATTTATTAACAGGCTTTTTAAAAAACGTTAGGTGTGAAACAAAAAGACACCCAACTGAGAATGGCTGGGACCTCAGTTACAGAACCTGCTGCCTACTGTGCTTTCCAGTAGCACCTTATTCTGCTCTGTACTTGCCACCTGCCAATAATCATCTGATACCTCTTTTTAATCTTGTCGGGGCTGGGATTACCTCTTATTTCAAGAATTTCTGCCCATGACCAGGGCACCTCAAAGACATAGAAACAGCAACAACAAGGCCAAATGCAGTGTGATCACAAAGAACACGCAGATGAATAGTTAATAGCTTTGCCCACGGCTATATCCAGGGTTTGAAGGCAGTCTCATTAAGTTACAGAACTTTTAAGTCACAAGGCTATCTATATTTCTAGAGGAGAAAATTAATTAGCTTCAGATTGAGGCCGCAACGTAGCATATATACCAACAATTGTGCTGACGGTACAATACAGCGGTGGAAGAGCCAGTGAATAAAACTTGGCAAAAACTAGTGTTGGGTGATAAAGGTGACAGTAACTACTAGGTGTTTGCAGTAAGGCAACATAAAGAAACACATAATTTAAAAAGAAAAAGGTTAAAAAAAAAAATCAGACAGATGTGGTAAGATTAAGAGCTAATCTAATCATCCTGGGACTGGTTTGACAAAAATTCACTGGAATTCTCTTATTTCTTCTGGAAATAAGAGAAAAAGGGGATATTTCTAAATTTATTAAATGAAACCAGATGAATTCTCATGGTTTCTTGAGCTGGCTGAAAGAATAAAACAAAAGTATTTCAGAGGATCATGTCTGTTTTGATGGTAGTGTCAAAAATCACGTTGAAAATCTCATTTTGACTAGTTTAAGGAATTTCCTTTTATTTCAGTTGGGTATTACGTCAAAAACCCACTTTGTTGTATAAAACTGAGGGGTTTATCAGTATCTGCCTTTTGTGGAAAAAAAATATAAAATTCTTTCACAACTTAATTACATGTAAAATCAATTTTCCAAGTTTCAGAACTTAGAAATTTCAGCATTTTAATAGTAATATTTAAACTTGAAAATTCTTAAGATGCAAGCTTTGAAGCCACATATTGGCTCACATGGGCACAGAGGATCATGTATGAAAACTTCAGGATCGGGCCTTTCGAAATTTGTGTATGTTCAGGTGGTTGGATAACCTGGAATGACTGAAATGAAGGGAAATATCCACCATTCCCACTTTCAGCAAAGTAAAAGAGTTTTCATGGCAAATACTGCTTTAAGTCAGCATGGAAAAATCAGAAGTATTGCCTATACTTTTATTTCTGGACTCAAAGTACTTCAGATGTATATTAGTTTAGGATATATTAAGCATCTACTTATGCAACATATTTTTAACAAAAATGTCCAGTGCATAAAGAAGGAGAAATTAATAAAATAGGTTTTGTACAATGAAAGCTATTATTTCAGGATGCTAAAATAAAAGGATAATTACTTTTAGAATGGAAGTTAAGTTCCTGATATACTTCAAAGGAGAGGGCAGGCAGGTGAAGTGCTTTTGACAATATTTTTCCCATGCTTTGAGCACATACCGCTAACAATCTAATGAGGTGTCTTTCTAGCATGAACTATAGGTCAGAAAAATCCATGATAAAAGTAATGATTCTTCTTTTTGAAAATCCACGGGTCAGAGAGGAGGCATGACATGACTACATAACAATTTTGCTCTGTAGTGGTAATTTTGTCTATTTTCCTGCCTTTCCCACTCCAAAGTAGTCCATTGTCAATCTCCTCACACATCATCTATGACAGTAATTTGCTTGTCTGCTAGCAGATGAAAAGTTTCTGTTATAAGCTGTATTTAATAAAATCATTTATCTATGTCTCTTGAGCCCATTTTTAGCAATTGAAAGGTATTTATTATGCTAAAAAAAGGCATTGCCTCAAGCTGAGGGCTCCTGACATCCTCACACTCATTTGAAACTGATGCTGACAATATGCGTGCAATATACTGGCCAAACATCCAGTTAAGGCTGCCAGCACACAAAGGGCTCTGACCACACCAAGAAGAGAAGCCACACCACCCAGCTTCCAGTTTCAGTCTGGCATCCCACCCCAAAAGCTGACATTTCTCACCTTTTTCAGCCAGAAAACGTTGTTTGAAAATAGGCGACCCGTTCATATTTACCATGGAAAAAGTATGTATTAATAAGAATCCTGTACAGGTTGTTTACACATTCTGACAAGTTAACTAAATACTTTGTAGGGTATAGATAATACATTTGTCCTAATGAAAAAGTTATCACAACACTTAAAGAGTTACTACTCCATCTATCTTTCCCACAGAGAGCATCCACTAATGTTTTAGCTATAACATTAAGAAAAGTAATTACAGATGACAAGATGCATTTCTACATGTTTTCTGTGTGCCCCAGTCACTTGGGTATATTTGCACCTACACTCTGTTTGTTTGGTTTTGCTCTCTTAAACTGAGAAGTCCTATATTACCCTTTCAGAGCAAAACAAAAGCGTTTGAAGTCCCAAGAACCTCAAGAGTCAAGAAAACCAAACTATCCTCTCAATTGGCTTGGGAAGAAACATCAGCCTATCAGCTGAGAACTCCCACAGGAGAGCACACTGCCTCTTGACGCACAAAACAAACCCTATAACCACAAAAGTTATAAAGCGTGAGTGAGGGAATTGCTCCTCCTAAGGCACATACACAGCAAAGCAAAACAGAAAGGCATTTATGATGTAAATCATACATATGTAAGGCTATGGGACAGGTTATTAGAATAATCCTGCCTATTCCTAGAATGAATTGTAATCAGTTCCAGGAACCTATTTTAATAGGTCTTCTCCTCCATGCACATGCTCACTGCCTCCTAGTGGTTTCCTTTGAGGGTCTCTGGGAAGAAGGCCCCAAGTCATCTTCGTGGTAAACTTTTTCCCTCCACTCAGTTGATGGTCCTCCAAACCACAGCACTGGTTCATACCGGTTATACCACTGACTGGGGCCTTGATAGTTATCTCGTTCAGTAGACCATAACGTTCCTGCTTATGTACCAAGTATCCTTCAGGGTTGTGATATATGTTCGTTTAAACAATTATTCTCTCTATTCTTTTTGTCTCGCTCACCAACGGTGTCAAGAACACAACCCACAGTGCTGCTGCTCTTTAATTTACTCTTCTCCATTTATTTTCTCCACCTGTGTTCCAACCAGACAGTTGTGTCTCTGTGAATTTGGAAAGGCAAGATTAAATCAAGGCCAAATTCAGTTGTTACGTCTGACAGTTGCCCAAGAAAGCAGAATGTTTTCTTAAATTGAGCTTTGACATTGGATTCCCATGCCAGCTGCACAAGTTGTTCTGTCCTGGTAGCTGTTGACAGTAGCTATAAAAAGTATAATATATTCATTTTCAAAACTGTACTTATATAAATCAGGCTTCCATGACAGCTGGACCAGACATTTTCCTGTCCTAATTGAAGTGTTCTTTGGGAGGAATAGGGGAAGGGAGAGACAAAAGCAATCACTTTTTTGCACTGCTGTTCTACTTTTGGGCCATCCACTCTCTAACCCTATTTCTCTTATTCACAATGCAGTGATAAAAGTGATGACGTGTAGTGGCACCACTGACTGAAGAGATGGCGATCATCTTGAAGGAGGAGGAAGAAACTTCAGAGTCTGGTTTTACAAGTAAAAGACACCAACAGTTGTCTTGTAAATAACTGTGCTGGAGCTACTTTTCTTACGCCTGGTATTTGTAAATCACAACCAAGTGGAACAGTTTGGGAATTTAATAAAGAAAGAGAGGTTTTGATCAAACTATTGCTAAGAAGCAGGCTTTCCATAGAAATATGCTACTTCTGATGAAGTTTTGTGGTTGGTTGTTTTTTTTTTTGTTTTTTTTTTTTTGTGAGAAAGCCTGTTTCTGTCAGCAGACAGGTTAAAGAGTGGAGAAGAAGAAAAACAACTAAAAGAAACAAAAGGCTTGCCACTGGATCAATTACTGGGGAGAAGAGGGATCTAGATTAAAATCTGCTTGGTTAGAGATTGTAAATTCCTTACCCAAAGTCTTCTTCTATTTTAAAAAAATGTAGCTTTTTCACTCACTCTCATGAAAAACTGCAGATCTCAGTTTCTTCTCACTTCAGAATGGAAATGTCAACACCCTGCAGAGTGGAAGAGCAGCATCACATCTAGCTTATGGACAGCCAGATCCAACACATACCAGGAAGCTGCTTAATAGATCCAGTTGGGTGGCAGAATGCATTTCCCTTATCAGTAAGTAGGCCATAGCAGTTGATGATTTAGGGTCACCTTATGTGACAGAGATCAGCCCCACCCTTTTCAAACTCATCCCAAAGACAAGGCTATTGAAAAGTAACAACAGCTCTACGATGAGAACATTTGTTTCTCTACTCCACTATAACTGGTGGTTCAACTTTTAATACTAACACCCTCAAGTGAGATGATGGGAAGCTCTTTAACATTCTTCAGAATCCCAACTTATCACATCTTTTTGTTCGAGGCCTGCATAAGATGCATTAGATGGCTTCACAAAAAGCAAATGCAACAACACAGGACTCAGTGAGGATGATGCCCTTCCCCTTGAGCAGTGGCCTCTTGCTCTAAGCATTAGATTTCCAGCTGCTACTGAGTGATCAAGATGGAGCAGCAGAGAAAGCTGCTTTCTTTTTGTCTGCAGGAAACCAGGAGATTATCTGAAGTGCCTTCTGTAATCATCGGTGTAATTGTGATCTTGAGGTAAAGCCAATACAGCACTTCATACATGGATTTAACTACATCCAACTTATTTGGAAACTGAAGCAACATCAGCTTCTCTGTGTCTCAAGTGGCATATTTAAGCACAACCACATCTCAACTCGTCTGTAATTTTCCTGAGGCAATTCTTTTGTTCCAGTAGAAGCCTCATATACACCTCCTGCATTTCAAGGTGCAGAATCATGATTATGGTAATGAGAAGAAGGTTGAAAGAAGCTAATGTTAATTTTCTCCTTGCCTGGCCATTGTTATTCAAGTGGGTGTTCGATGAGCTAATTCATAATTTTATATTTAAATGGTATCCAGGGTGCCTAGATCCTCATTTACTTGCATAGAAGTAAATAAAGTAATGTAGCCTCATTCATCAACTAACTGCCCTGAAACGATGGCTTTACAATTCCTACCTGCATTCAAATGCACAACTCCCCACACAACACCTTCCAACCTGCCGACTGGTAACTGTACGGTTGTCGGTTACCTGAGCTGCTTCTCTGCACTGCAGAGCACTACAGATGCTGATGTCCCAAATGCAGAACAAAATGACTAAATATAGCAGCAAGACTAACTCAGCCACATTCCAATCTCAGCAACGGTTGTAAGACAAACAATTAAAAGTGTTCAGCTACATATAACCAGCTAAATCCCTTACCACAGTGGGGTCGTTTTCCTTGTTTGCAGACAGGTGAACTGCAAACTGTCTCACCTAGAGTTGCGGGGACTCAGCTTTTAAATTAAGTTTTCTCTCTGTGCTATGGAGCAGCAACTGTAATTTAGTCAGCTCAAGTGTCAAAGTTGAAAACAGTCCTCTGAAATCCATTCGCATGTTGTTTGCACGCGAAACACAAAGTGCTTAATCTGTTGCCACCTCAGAAACCTCTGCATATGCTGGAATTATTTATTCATGTTCCAAATCCCCTAATTAAGAATAGGAGAAAATCATAATTCCTAGAATTAACAGAATGGCTGATACTTGCAGCACTACACAAACATTAACAAATTAACCCATGGAACTATTCAGTGAAGCAGAGAAAAATACCATCACCCCAAAACAAATGGCAGAAAAAACAACCCAAATATAAAGAATCCAATAGTTGTGTAAGACAATATTGCTAGCAAGTTGTTAGCAGGAGTGCACTCCTATTCAAGTATCACCAAATCAATGACATTCTAGTGACTCGATATTTTTCCTCAGAATATCATCATTGTTGCATTTTTTTTTTTTAAACTTCACGAATCTTGTTTACAGCAATTTCTACAACAGAAAATCATGAGCTTAAGATGTTATTAGAAGGGGGAAAAAAAAAAGGGAAACAAACACCAGAGTGGCTGAAAGCTCTGGGACAGCAGAGTATATATATATATATATATATATATGTTCAAAACATATAGAAATATGACATGGGAAAGAGATTAAGTTAGTTAATTTATCAAAGCAAGTTAGTAGGGGAACTGATTAGTCGAGAGTACTACCACAAAGGTGGTATCTGACAGTAGACCCCTTATTCATACAGCCGACAAAAAGATAACAAGATCCAAGAATGTTTGAACTTAAAACCAAAATGGGATGCATATAGAATTTTTTTGTTCCCCCAGAAAGACATTTTTGTAGGGCTTTTTTTTTTTTTTTTAATGTTGAAATTATATTCTATGGATTTTTAGACTGTTCTAGATCCAGTCAAAACAAACCCACTACCACCAGTAGTTTTCCTGCAGCCAGAAATCCCAAACAACAGAATTGTTGCCATGCGTTTTTATCTAATTCAGCAAGTGAAGTTACAGTTCTGCTACTTATTTTCCTATCAGGAACAACCGTTTACTTATAAACCAGCTTAACATCAAAAAAGAACAAGCTTCCCAAAATCTTAAATTTTCTACTAAATTTGTATTTCATAGTTTTATATGTTAAAACAAATTCAAGTCAAGCTTTATACAATTTAATTACTTCAACACTTAGATCCTACATTACATAAAGACAGATCACTTTGAGCTTTTCTCCATCATCCAAGGTTTGGAGTTCCAAAAGTCGTGTGATTAGCATAGGAAAAAAAACAACCTTCTGATGCAATAAGTCAGCAGCTTGTTATAAAAGCTTTTATATAGAGAGAAAAACAAATCTGCATCATTACATTTAAGAGAGGTCTTCTAGCAGCTTACTATTTAATAGGATTTCCTACAGAAAATTCTTCATACATGGCAACTTTTAAATATCTCAGCATTTTGTTCCTCACGTGACTTGGCTACAAGAGCTGTGGACTACAGATGCGGGAAACCCCAGCAGTTTAGGTAGGTTGCAACTACATACAGACACACAGCTAGTTAGGTTCTTATTTATGCCCCATATGAAAGACCACAGTACTAACAAAAGAGATTAAATTTCCAAGGCTGAAACAGCTGCCAAGAAAGTGTTACCTAATTTCTGGTGCCTCTTGCAGTCCTGTGCTATAAAGGGATTAGATAATTTGTATACTTTTTTGCAGCAATGGAGACATTACAGAAAATTACTGCAAAAGCTAGTCATGAGACTTGCCTGGTGTTGCTACAAATACATAGGAAGTAGGAGGAAGCTGAAAATGGGCTGCTAAAGCACTACCTCATGGACCCTGAGATTTCCAGGAGAAGATTTTAAATTCTAGTGAAAAAGAACTTCTGGATGATTTCTAGTACAGAACTAATATTTACTAAAACTTTGAAAGAACTAGCCTCAATGGTTCAACCAAACTGCTAGTATTAAAAATATCAAAAAATTCATTTACAGCACTTGTTTTGTTTTCAGATATACCAACGTAGTCATTGGCTTCAAAAGAAAGAAATCAGGAGTCAACAAAAGCTGTACTGAATGTTGCCTTTCTCTGGTCTTGAAGGGTTTCAGTTTGTACAAGCAGGTTACCTACTGTGAAAAGACACTCACTCTTTTTCAAAACAACAAATTTAAAATAAAAAAAAAAATTAGAAAAAAAAAGAATGAGTCAAGATACATGCCAGAGCCAGCCTGTGAACCAGGCATCTTTGCCACCATTCACAGAGCATTTCACTGGAAGCACTCTGAGTCTTGTTCTGATTTGGTTCTGATTATTGTTCTGATGTACTTTAAAACACTAGAAAACATAGGATTTTTGCATTTAAGAAGCAAAGGAAAAGTTTGGTTTTTTTTCCTTACTGCCAAGATTTCCAAGGGCAAGACTGGGTTGCTAAACTCTATTTGCTTTTTGACCAAAATGGGAGGGGAGGCAAAGCATAAGGTGAGTACAGTGAACAGCAGACTTGTATTCAAGGGTAAGGATCTACTCTGTTCTTCTCGCCTATCTTCTCACCATAACAGACTCGACAGAAAAGACATCTACTAATAGTTACTCCCAGCATACTTTCCTATTTGCTCCTCAGAAATGGCAGCACTCGTGACAGTTATCTGGACCCCAAAATATCTGCTTTGACACCCTTCTGCAGTCCACTAACACCAAAAGGAACCTTTTTCCTCATGGAGATACTTGCTTCTTCCTGAAAAATGCCCAGTGATAATATTATGTATTCACTTATGGCATACTATTCTCTTCTGTCTTAGACCTTTAAAATGGAAAGATCAATAGAAGGTGGAGTTTTTTTACCCTCCAAGAAGTTTACAAGCAGTAAATTATCACCCTTGCAGCACCCCAGTAAGAAAGCAATGACTGTTCTTCCTTGTTGCTCAGATAACAAGTGACAGGAGGGTCATTTGTCAGGATTTCCCAGGTGTTTGGGGTTCTCTGTTTAACACAATGAAAGTTTAATTTTCAGCAAATCAAACAAAGAGCTGCAAAAGACATTGGGGAAGGGGGCGGAGGAGAGGAATCAAGCATTTATGCCAAGATCAAACATCAAAAAAAATCCCACAAAGTATGAGATAATACCCCTTTAGAATTCATCTTCTGAAGCAATTCTCAAAACATGGACGGAGCTAACACAGAAGTGAACTGCTTCTGCCTGCCAGGCCTTATTCACACTAATCACGTAAAGGGATCAAGCCAAATATTGCAGATCCAACAAAAATGAAAACTGAATTTTCTATGGAAACTAGAAAGAAAAAAAAAAAAAAGAAATTACAGCAGTGCACAGAACTCTGCCATATACCACAGCTGAGCTGGAAGAGTCTTCACCCAGTGGAGATGACAGAGGAAGAGCATTACTTGGTTGAAGATATGAGAGTTTCCCTATGGCAGCTTGCCTAGGTTATAGGTTTGACAAGTTGTCTTATGAAATAATGTCATAGCACAGTTATTAGGCATTCCCATAGGTATTTGATAGCCTCATCTTTTTATATAATAAAATAAAAAGAGAAACTTGAATGTAGGTTGTCCCGTGGGCTTACTTTTGTTTAACGGGGGGAAGGAGGAGAGAGAAAGGAAGAAATCATTTTCTATAAAAAATGCCAACCCACTTATTTCTATTTTAAGCGTAACTTATGTAGAAATAATCATCTGAGTACCAATTCGTGTTTAATACAAGTTTCAAGATTCAAAACCAGATTGATAATAGATTCGAAGTACGTAATTTAATAGATTTTTTACATTGCTATACGTCTTTGCCATGTAATTAGTTCTGATGTAAATTTTTTTTTTATCACAAGACTTCCCACCCAGGTAAGCGAACAGATGCATAAAGCACTTGCCTTTCTGACTAACTGTACATCAGCTTTAGTGGGGGAGTGTCTGGACCTCAACTCTCGTCTCTAAAAGTGATTTTACCCATTTTTCTCCCCAGCGCACAAGAATATCCTCAAAAAACAACACTGCAAACAGCTATATCTAAAAATAGTCATTCCAGCCATAGAGAGACAATATTCTACTTGCTGGAAAAAACCCTAGTAATAAAATCATAACAAGCCAAATACCCCAGATTTTGTTGTGGGAGCTTCACCTCATCATAGCAAAATAGACAGTCACAACAATACACAACACAGTTGAAGTCTTACCATATATAAACTCAGTTATCGCAAATAGATATAAAGTACAGTGCAAAAATAACAGGGACAATCTTGCAGAGAAAGGAAGACTGACAACACAGGGCTTTTTTTATTCCCACTTACATGTTCAAAATATTAAGCAGAATGAGTAAGAGATGCTTCAAATTATACCCCAAAAATCTTTCCATTACAGAGCAAGTTAAAAAAGCCTGTATACCTCAGGGAAAGGAGAGGGGGAAGAGAGACAGACAGACTGAAGTAACATCTTCGTGACTCATGACATGTAGATACAGCTCACTGAATTTGAAATGGAGAATAATGCAAAATACAGAATAAAAGTTATATGCCTTGACAACAGCAATAAGGAGAAGAATATAGAAGGAAAGACGTGAGGGACATTACTGATATCTAGCCAGAGGAACACAGTAGGACTAACCTCGATTGATTCCTTAAACTCTAGTCATCTTTAGTTGACACGTTGGGGGTGCAGGGAGGGAGGGGGTGGTGCAGAGCATAAACCAACATGGGGTGAATGCTTAAATGAAACTAAAGCTTTTTAACTAGTACCACTGATCTAGCTTTCAAAATGCTGAAGGAGGCTTTGGGTTTTTTTCATTACAAAACTGTTTTCTTTTGCATCAAACATTTTACTTTGTTAAAGTATCCATAAAATAATGACATATAAGTAACTTTATAGTCCCATGAAATAAAAAGAATAAAAATGTATACTGCTTAGAAAGATATCACAAATAATCCCCTCATTGAGTCTGATGAAGACGAGGCCTTTACAACAGATATGACCTGAAGCTGAAACAGGGTGAAAAATAAAATATAGATCAAGATGTATTTTTAATTAATTCACACACCACCCCCATTCAATCGATGCATGTGGGTGAGCTGCATTAAGCCTACAATGTTCTCACCCAGAAAAGACCTTAAAAAGTGTCTCTCTTAAGTAGGTAGGTAGGACAGTATATCACTGAAAGTTGAGAGGACCTGCTCTATTTTAGTCATACACACACTAAACCTCTCTCTTAAAAATAAGAGCACTCATACATGGGACTGCTTGTTTATTTCTTTAAAACAAAAAATATGAATTATGGATAGAAATGCATGTGAAAATTTGCATTGTCACACTCATCTAAAACAATTTAAAAGAAAAGAGTGAGAACCAGCACATAAGCTCCTAGCGATAATCTCTCATATAAAGACAAAATATGAGCAAAATGATTAAGCATGCAGAACTCAGAACTCCTGCCTACGCAGGAAAAAAGTTGNATTGTCACACTCATCTAAAACAATTTAAAAGAGTGAGATCCGGCACATAAGCTCCTAATTTACAAAAAAAATGGCATTTTTAAAAAACATAATCAAGCCTAAAAAAAATAATAAATCATATCCTATAAAATTATAGCCTAGCTGCTATTCATTTTGAATATTGAAGAACAAAGAGTGACTTGTTCTAGAAGTGGCCAGATGAAGACAATATATGAAGAAAATATTTTTATTTTTTGGGACTCCTCTTCTATGAACTTTTGCAGTTTCCCTTTCACTCTTTGTAAACTTTTATCATTCACAAAGGCTGGATAATGCATTAACAACGGGTTTTCCACAGTTTCATGAGAGCAACCAGCCTTTCCAGTTCTGAGATGGACTATCCCAAATCCTCATTGGAGCTGCTGCTTCTATGGATCAGATGGACACACCTGGCTCACAGTGACCAGATGAGAGACACAGGGCCTATAACTCACAAAGTCTACCTTGCTTTCTCAAATTCACCTCAAAAGGCTTGGAAACATTTTACCAAGTTGATAAAGAACTGCCCCATCAACCCAAATGGTAACTGCATTACAGGACTGATGGAAGTAATCCACGGGAATAATTTCTAACACATGGGAGCATCCTCTGAAATCGTTAAGAGTGAGACGTAACTGAGAAATCTAATACTAGAAGCAGCTATCTCCATAGCCTATACTGGGTTATTTCTGACCAGTGAAAGCTCCCCAGTCAAACCCACCCAGAGGAGATGTCATTACCATGTTATTTGTTTAGACTAGAAAGGAAAAGTCTAGGGTTATGGTAAAGTATGTAAGAAAGAAAACCAAACCCTCTTACCTCACATCACTTGAATTGCAAGCTAACCACAGGCTCAATGGGCCACCTTCAGGTTTTGATGTTTCACTGTACCAACCTCCAGTTGCTTATTAGATAAACAGAATCTTTTTCCTTAGTTTATCTGCAGTAACTGTACTTTAAAAAGAGGCAGTAGGCCACATCCCACCCTATTAAACTTCACAAGTTTAACCAATTTCAGCAGAAGTGAACAGGGAGGAAAAATAACGTATGGAGATACATCTTGTCATTTTTTCTTACAACAGAGTGCTTCAAAGGACAGCACAGGCACTGAGGCAAATCCTAACATCTCTGCGCCTGAGACTGGCAGCATCATTTTAAACGAGTGTGCAGAGAGTCAAGCTTTTGTAAAGTTACAGATCAAAATGTAAAACATTTGCAGTAGGAGCAGCAAAGGCAAATATATGAGAAATGGGGGGCCAGAGCTGAAACTCTGGCCCTGAGCCACAGTCAAGATTTTTCTTACTTTAAAGCAGAAGAAAAAAGTGGGATGATAGAAGCACGATCTGTTGCTGGCAGCAGCATCTGTTCAGACTACTGTGGGTTACACTGGTCTGCCTGGCTACCACATCTGAGTGCATGAATCAGAAGCTCTCTCTCAGGATTAAATCTTTTCCAGTAATAAATTCTGTTTTCTAATTTTCAAACAGTGTGGTACTAGAGTTTGGGCCAAAAAACCATCACAGTCACAGCATGGCCTTTGCTACTAGCGCTGCAGCAGAAAGCAACAGTGGTGACACAAATGACATTGTGTGCAGCATTGACAGTACAGATTTATTATACGAAATTGGTCAGCTACTATCCACTGTTCAAGTGTCAGGGGGTCTGAGACTCGTGTTGTAGATGGAAAGAAGTTGTCTCTGGATGTGGCACTCAGACTTTTGGCAGAGACAAAGTTTATCAGTGGATAGTAGCAACTAGACAGTAAGAAAAAGTTTGTCTACAGTAAAATTGCATTTTGAAGCTTTTTTAATACAAAAATCTATCCCAACTTGTTGTGGGAGAGGAACACATCACCCAGAGACTCCCTATATACCATAATCACA
>VZRU01005388.1:102337-129000 GCA_013398155.1 Pedionomus torquatus | reverse complement strand
TGTTTTGTTTTTTTTTCTGTATTTTAGCAAAAGGACAAAAAATCTAAGAAGTCAACCTGGAAGTTTTGCCTTGACTTGACCCATCCCGTGGAAGATGGAATCTTTGATTCTGGGAATTTTGTAAGTTGTGGTTTTACTCATGTTTCTGGTGCATAGTAGGTATGTATATGCGTGTGTATGTATATACAGCTTTAGTGCAGTAGGACAACTGAATTACTACTGAAAAGATACAGCTTCAACTAGTAAAATCAACAGCTGTTCTTTACGTTATCAGCACTATTCAAAAGTTTCTCGGGTTTAGATGTCTTTTGTAGTGGAGATGGTTCATACCTGTCGATGATTTTGTCCAGAGAAGTTGTGGCATCCCTGGAGGGATCCCTGGCCATCCCTGGAGGGGTTCAAGGCCAGGCTGGATGGGGCTTGGAGCAACCTGGTCTGGTGGGAGGTGTCCCTGCCCAGGGCACGAAGTTGGAACTTGATGATCTTTAAGGTCTCTTCCAACTCTAACCATTCTGTGATGAGAACTATTTTAAACTGAATTCTTTTTTAGCACGGGGGCTAATGATTATTTTAATGACATGCTGTAAAATGTTACTAGATTCTAAATGCTTGCTATCAGGACGTAAGTAAATGGTGATTTTTAATGTTGCTCTCTGGCTAGGGTCCCTTCCCTAGTTCATACCTAGGGTGCCATTCCCTAGTGTTCTATTTCTTTAATGTTAAAACAGGAACAGTTCCTAAAGGAGAAGGTTAAGGTCAATGGAAAAACCGGGAACTTGGGCAACACTGTTCACATTGAACGTTTGAAGAACAAGATCACAGTGACATCTGAGAAACAATTTTCTAAAAGGTTGGCATAGGTTTCCTTTTGTTGTATTTGTGATTGGGGATTTTGAACAGTGATGTATGGAACATGATGAATGCATGATATCTACAGAGAAGGTGTTGCCTCCAAACTTCGTAGCATTTGTAAATATTAGTGAAAGACTAAATTCAGATGTATTTGTACCATTAGATATTTTAAAAAATGCTTTTTTTAAACTCAAGACTCGATTGCAAACTACTGCTTCCTTTAATATAAGCACAGTAATACAGGGAGACTTTACATAGTTCTTAAAAGCGTATCAAGGAGATGCAGGCTTTTAAATGTCACACATTTCACATCACGGGTGGCTGTTTTATTACTTAATTGGTTGTCTTAAAACGTACTTGTACACAATACATGTTGCAACAGAGCTCTTTAAGTCAAATGAAGCCTTAAACTGCTTTATATGTTAGGCCATGCCTACAGATCAGTGCACTAATGAGAGGTGCAGTTCCTTCCTTGCAGTTCCATCCCTTCATTTGCTGATACAGATGCACTGCTGTCTGTTATGTTAGCCCAAGTTTTTGTACCACTTCTCAGTGCTTTTGAGTTACTGGCATTGTGTTACGTGGTCAAAAAGGATCAAATAATAAATTCTTACGTGTCTGGAATGGACATATACTTCTGTTATCTGTTGCATATGATGCTTTTTTATTTCTGAATATAAGTGTGGTGTTGCCTTACTAGAGCCGTGTCTTGGGTGGAGTGCAGACAGCAGTAAAGCTTGTTAAATTAAATGAGGAAGTTCTGATGTGAATTTACTCTGTTTAAGGTACCTAAAATACCTCACGAAGAAGTACCTCAAGAAGAACAATCTGCGTGACTGGCTTCGTGTCGTCGCGTCTGACAAGGAGACGTACGAGCTACGCTACTTCCAGATCAGTCAGGATGAGGAGGGATCGGAGTCTGAGGAGTAATTGAAGCTTAGCTTTACACTCAATGCAGCGTACAAAAGACTATAACACCTATTTATAAGAACGCTTAACTTATTGGTGAATAAAGATTTTGTACCCTGTTTGACAGAGCATGGTTAGTTTTCTAGCTTTTTTTCTTAAATGCTAATTAAAAACCATCGCAGGGTATCACCTGATTTGTTTTCCTGCCGTTGGTAAAAACTGCAGTTGTTCCACATGGCATCTGTGGAAGCCCAAGTAGAAAAGAATTGAGCCTTTCACCCCATACAAATGTAAGGTGGTTACATCAGCATTTAATCATATTGGTGCAAATAATGCTGGAGCTTTTTGTGCCTAAAAGTACCAGCTCCTTCTGAGAAGTATTTTATTTTCTGTGTGATTTATCCAAATCAGTTAGTGGTTGTCATACTCCTGTGTGTAATCACAAGTCAGACGAGTATAAAGGAGATTTGTCAGTCAGGTTTCTGCTAGCTTGATGTGTAAAGAGGCAGAGAAATCTCATTCCCAGCATCGAGCTAAAACACTTTAAAAGAAGCAGTGAGATGTTCTTTGATGTTGAAGGCAAGTGATTCCCACAAAATCCACACAGATGTTAGTGCTTTCATGGTGGAAGATTTTATGGTTCTTTGAGTCCTGGGATTTTTTTCTTTAATTCAAATATTTCTTTAGTGCAAGCGACAGGTTTTTCACTGAAACACTAATCACTCCAGATCTATAAATTAGTATTTTTGCTCATGTAGTATCGAGGAAATTGGATTAGTTTTTGCTATTAAAAGGTGGTATTTGTGAGCTGCAGTTGCAGTAACTGTTGCACGGGCACACGTTTCAGTACCGTATTCTGTCAAGCTGGTAGTGTACTCTGTGTGGGATTAATTAGAGTGCTCGCAGGCTCCAGTACGATGGTGAGCTCTGGAATTAGTAATGCCAGTAAATTACTAAGTGATTAAGTAAGTATTTGTTTAACATCGTAAAGCAGGGATGGTTGCAGGCTCTCAGTGATCTTTGGGCTTGAACGCATCTGCTAGTTCAGGCTGAAGTGTGCCTACTAAATTGTTTAATTTCCTGATTATTTTTTTTTTTTAATAATTATTATTTCAGCATTGTTTTAGCTGGCAGACCTCTGAGACAGACTATTACGAGACTTGACAAACACAAAGCAGTGCGTTGACAGTCGAGTGACGCCTGCTTGTGCTACATAAATCTAAAGGACGGGCGCAGAAGGGGAGATGAATGTTGTCGACAGCCTCGGGTCCCATTTGTCACCTCTCAGTTTGCCCCAGCAGCCGCTCCTGAAGTGGCCCTGAGAGACTGGGAGGAATTTGCAGGAGAAGAACAGCTACTTGTGTCATCTCTGCCTTGTTGATTTGTTCTCTTTTTGCTGTTTTTTCAGAGCAAAAGGAAGGCAGCAGCGCCTTTTGGCTGGAAGGCCAAGAATTATTTCCTAGCTCAGGTGTGTTGAGCTTTATATGCTTCGGGGGAAGTAAGGTCCTCTGGATAATGCCAAGGTGCTGCCTGGAATGTCCTATTTGGGAAAAATCAGGCAAGTTGCAAGCAACGATTACAAGTGGTTGGCTTCTTCCTGATGCTTTCTTAAAGTAGTTACAGTATTGGCAGTTAATCCTGTGTTGAGCCAGCAGCGTTGTTTTTCAAAGCAAATATTGGAAACCCTCTGCTCTGTTTTCTTTGCTGCACCAAAGGAAGCAAAGGGCAGGACTGTTCCAAAATACATCCCCACCTGTTTTTGTCAGAGTTGGGCTTTTATGTGGCGACACGTCCTTTGCACTAGGCTGACACCACAGAACTGTTCTCTGATTAAACAGGAACGAACACAAACACAATCAGAGCTAATTGCATCCCGCTGCCTTGTTACCCTGCCTTTTAAAGCAGCCTGGCAGCTCCGCGTGAGGCCTGACAGATACAGATTGTCATTAGGCAAAAGATGGGGAAAACAAGGCCGGGGATTTCAAGCAAAGCAACTTACTGCATGGCTGGGTTTGGAGGAGAACTGCCAAACTGCTGGCGTGAGCTGTGTTGCTCACTGAGCTTTGCTGCATGAGGAGTTCCTTTCCCTGATGCTTCAAAACGTGGTAAACTTTTGGGAAAAGAAAAACAACAAACAAAAACCAAAAACCCAAATTCCAAATTTCTGATAACACTACGTGCTGCGTACATTTAGGAAGATTTTTTTTCCCCTTCTTTTAATAGCAGAGGGGCTACGAAATTAAACAGACTGTTTGATTGTTGATTATTAAAGTTTCGTGGAGAAAAGTAACTGGAACACAGAGAAGCTGACCTCGGACAAAACTTCACAAAAATGGTGGTTCTTTCATAATTTCATGGATTTCACAGCTGAGGAGGCCAGGTGTAATGCAGGTGGTAGGCAGGAAATGGGGCCTGTTCTGATTCACACAAGGTAATTAATGCAAATTATGCAGATTCAAATTCAAGAAATGCCACAGAGTCTGCATTTCTCTGATCTTCAGTGGGGTCCAGCCTATTGAGATGCCAGCTCTGCTGCGCCGGGAGCTGCCACGTACCTTCATGCTAATTTATTGGGTTTTTTTCCAACTGAAATCTGCTGTAAAATAACCAGTTTTGTTCTTCTTTGTTTTGGAAGTTAAAAGATCCTGAGCAGCTTGAAAATGGGCAGGATTGACTGTCAGAATTTTCCGTATTTAGTGCTGGCCGGGAGCCTAGAAAAGCCCTGCTCTCCCTCAGAGCTGCTGAGACGCTCCCTCCTGCCTCAGCCCAGCCATGAAGATGCTGGGGAAAATAATGCACCCGCGGCACGAGAACCTCGCAGGTGACCAGGGATGATGCCAAATCCAGCCCTCACGGCTCCTCAGTAGCAGGTCTCAGGGTAGATGCTTAGGGTTGCTTTAGGATTTCCAGAAGGGATAAGTATGAAATCCAGCAGGAGTGAGTGCTTTGGGAGCACCAGTTTTTCTTGTCCTTGCTGAGACACACACACCCCCCCAGCCAGTTCATCAAGCCAGAAGTTTAATTTGGAAAGAGGAATAATCTTTGCAAAGCACCAGTTGCACTCGTAGCACAACGTATCATAGAATCATATAGTGGTTAGAGTTGGAAGGGACCTTAAAGACCACCTACTTCCAACCTTCTGCCATGGGCAGGGACACCTCCCACCACACCAGGTTGCTCCAAGCCCCATTCTGCCTGGCCTTGAACCCCCCCAGGGATGGGGCACCCACAGCTTCTCTGGGCAACCTTTTCCCAGTTCCTCACCCCCCTCACAATAAAGAATTTCTTCCTAGTATCCGATCTAAATCTCCCCTCTTCTAGTTTAAAACCATTGCCCCTTGTCCTATCACCACACTTCCTGACAAAGAGTCGCTCTCCTGTAGGCTCCCCTCAGATACTGGAAGGATTTAAATTTTTTTTTTGCTAACCTGACATGGGCATGGTCACTGCTCATATGAGCCAGTGCCTCTGAACTCAGGGCTCAGGAAAGCAATGGCGGCGTAACTCTCACAAGGTTTTAATAGTCCCAAAATTATATATCTATATTCTGCCCCCTTTCATTTTTCAATAATGTTTCTCCCATGTATTTGTCAAAAAAAAAAAATTAAATGTTTTTGCTGCTCTACTCCAAATCAAATCAGTTTAGGAGAGACCTCCCACACATGGAAAATTTCAATGTCTGGCAAATAAATAATAATAAAAAAAAAAACAGAAATGGAAATTCATAAGAACAAGAGCTACACGGCCAGAGCTATTTCTGTGTGAGCGTACAGAGATGTTACATTTCTGCACCATCAGTCTCTATCGCATTTATTGCAGCAAGACTCACCGACTTCCATTAAAAAAATCCCCACAAAACTACAACAAAACATAGCCCGGCCCTCTGAGCATCTTTGTGGACTCCTCTGGACCCATTGCAACAGGTCCATGTCATTTTTATGTTGGGGGCACCAGAGCTGGAGGCAGCACTGCAGAGGGCAGGGGGGGGTCTCACCAGAGCAGAGTAGAGGGGCAGAATTGCCCCCCTCACCCTGCTGGCCATGCTGCTGGGGTGCAGCCCAGGATGCTGTTGGTTTTCTGGGCTGTGAGCTGGCTCAAATCCACCAGGCATGTCCTGCTGCCAGCCTCCAGAATGCTGCCCAGCTGTCCTGTGGATGCAGGAATATTTAAATTCAAGTAGGGTTGGGGTTTTTTTGGCAGGATGCTGGCATAAAACAACTTTTGGGCTTGCCTTGGCACCGCGCCTGCTATTTGAACCCAAACTCGGGCTGAAGCTGCTGCTTGAAAGAAATGCTGTTGCAGAGCACAAACCATAGGTGGGAGGAGTGGCCCAGGGATAACAGGATCCTATGAAGCCCTCACCGAGGAGGTTGAGGGGTGGGGAGGGTGTTTCCATGACCCCTCCAGGCCTGAAAGCTACCCTTAGCAGTTTTTGCATCTGAATCCCTCTGCTCTGGGGACTCAAGCTCACAAAGTACCAAAGAGCCACCAGCTGGGAAAGATTTTCCCATTGCTATCCAGCCATGCTGGATTTAAATGAGCAATTAAGTGAGAAATCCTCTAATATTCTACTAACAGATTTTTTTTTATTTTTTTTTTTTTTAATTAAGGGGTTTAACTTGGTAAGACAGTTCAAACACCCCATCCTCACAACAGCCAATATCAAGTAGGATTTAAGTCTTAGTTTCCTTACAGTGTTCTTGCCATAAGGTTAGGCTTTTGGTAGGGATTTTAAAGGGGAACATGGGACATGGGTCATTTTTTCAGCAGCCCCTTGTCCACATAGTGGCACCAATGTTCCCCACACGCTGACAGGATGCTCTGAGCCCAGTTTTGGAGAGCCAAAACCAACAAAGGCATCAGCATCTTCTTAGTCACTGGCACATGGGGCAGGGAGAAGAAAGACAGCACTGAATAACGAATACAGCAAGGGTCACGAGCAGCAGAATTGAAAGCAAATCACTAAAATGCTTTGGTTTGATGCAGAAGGGAAGGTGGTTCTGGGGGCAGCGCTGCTGCCAGCTCCAGCGAGGGAACCCCCAGCTGCCCCCCCGGCTCCTCCGCCCAGGCAGATAAGGGATAAGGGGATGCTCAGCCATCCCCGTTCCCAACACAGTAACATTTTCCAGCAAAACTGGAAAGCTGTTGATCCTCCTTTCAGCTCATTTAGAAAATATTTACACTGTTGGAAGATAACAGCCCCGCGATAGGGGTAGGTTTTGCTGACACAGCGGGCTTCCCCGCCCAGCAGCCGTTCCAGTGTTCTTTCTCCTGCCCGAGCCTGGGAGGCTGGCTCTTCCGAGGGGGCAATAAAGACCCTCTCCATGGCACCCAGCATCGATGGGGTATGGCATGGGTCTGGCAGAAGCTGTGAGTGCTCAGCAAGGGGTAGCTCTGCTGGGCTGATCAGTGCGCAGCTCAAAGCAGGAAGGTCCTGCCATCTCTCCTGGTGTACAGCACCCACCACAAGCTTGAAGAACCTGTGTTTTCCTCCCCGGGCAGGTTTTGGGGCAGATGAGTATGTGCTGGAAGCCGGCATCCACTCTGGATAACCTCAGGAATGCAGGGCCGAGCATCTCGGGAAGCATTAACCCTCTGGAGGTGAAGTCTGTGCTGCGACGGCTTCTGAGCTGCTGTGATATACGGCTGTTTCCGTGAGAAACTATATTGGAGCTCAAAAATACTAATGAAAACTAAACACCGGAGCCCCCTCGTTACACCAGCTTTGTTCTTCAATTTAAATTTCCCCAGTGTTTGCTTTCAGACCTTGCTGACCTGGCTGACGGGTTACAGCTCCGTGCCAAGAGGTCTTTGCTAGCAGCACTGTGGCAGCGAAGTGGACGAGAAATGTGTGGTATTGGCTTAAAAATCCTGATGTTGAATAATGAATATATCCTGATGAAGAATAATGAGTAATTCTTCTCTCTTTTGCAGTTTAAGGAGTAGTATTTCCCGACTCCTCTTGGCAGGAGAGTTAGAAATTAATTTGCTTTTAAAATTAAAGTCTCAGGAAACTGTGTAATGCCATGTTTTAAGCTAAATACATTGAAGTTTTAAGCTAAATTTTGAAGTTTTAAGCTAAACACATGGAAAAAATTGTAGTGGGTCTGACCAAAGGTCCTGGACCCCAGTGCCCTTCCTTCAGCAGGGGTCAGGAATAGGGGGCGGTATCAGCTGTACCCACCAAATTGCAGTGGGTCATGGTTAGGGATTTTCCAAGCCAGAGTTGGTATCTGCATGTTCAATAACCCTTGCTAGATTCCTTTCCTACTGGAGATCAGTTCAATTTTTTTCTCCAAAGACCAGCTCTTGCCAGTCTCGCAGTTACACAAAAGCAGTGTGTCTGTGGACCCAGAAGAAGATGGAGCCAAATAAAGCAGGCGTGTTCTGAACCTGAGATCAGCTCTCCTAGGGAAGGAGGGATGACCAGGGAGGGAGCATCATCTGCTGACTCCCACTGCATCCCAGTGCTCCTAGGAAGAACAACATCCATCCATTAAAGGGGAATTAAAATGAGTACCCCAATTCAGGCACAAAAAAAGGTTGGTTTGCCCTAGTGCCCTTGCTACAGCCCACTTGGCTCCTTGGAGGAAAAAAAAACCCTTAATTAATTTGTGTGAGACTTAAATGCATGTGCAGNATATGGATAATGTGTAAATAAAATATATAGAGATGTAGATTATATGTAAATCCTATCCATATAATGTATATACACATATAATTCCCGGGGAGAGTTCCTTTCAGAGGACAAGGGTGACAGTAGCAGGGTGCAGGTAGCGTTGAACCACGTCTGAGCTGGCACCGAGCACTGGGCCACCACACTGCTCCAAACATCATCAGGGTGTCTCTGTGGCCACAGAAGTATAACCGTGTATTTTGGTGGTGACCCCGAGCACCACACCTTGGCTCTGGGACAAGCCACGTGCCCTCAGAGGTTAGCCGGCGGAGGAAATCTGCTTTTTCTCACTGACTTCTGACCTTCAAACACACCCTGGAAAGCTCAGGAGGGTGCTTTTCCTCTCCCTGCTAGCACCATAAAAAGACACGAGGCAACCAATGTTTTTGCAGGTGCAGAATTATCTGTTGGGAGAGTAAAACTGCAGAGTTTATGATACAAAACTGCAACTTTTCTGCTCATCTTTAGCAGGAGCCTGTTTCTAACGAGTCCAGTGATCAAAAAAAATCAATAAAGACCACAAAATCAGAAACTGGCTAAAAAAAATCCTCCCAGATTTCACTCTAGCACATTTTTAGGTGGATTTTTTTGAGGTTTCTTACAAGGTGATGCCATTATCAGGGGTGCCCTGGTAGGGATACGTGGCACCAGCTGCCTCCCTGCCCGCTGCTCAGATGCTCTTTGCCAGGGTGAGTTTGCTGGGACTCGGTGCAGAATAGGGGCATTTTGCCACCGTTCACAAAAAAAAAACCTCGTGGGAAAAGCTCTGCTTGCTCACCCAGAAGTTACTCCTGTCACTTGCCTGATTCCTTTGAGTCTCTTGTGTCTCTTACAGCAAAGAAAAAAGGGTCACGATGATAAGACTACTTATGTGTGTTATACTGAGATTTGCTAAGCTCCAGAAGCGGCTGGGGTGCTTAATTCCCTTTAAAACCAATGATATTTGTGTGCCAAATCACACCCTCCACCCCCCCCAGGATAGTTTTGCGAATGAACCTTACAAATAGGAGCTCAAAAACTGTGTCCTCTGGGGGGGTACAGCCAGCACCGTTACCCTCCCCTTGAGCAAAGAGGGAAGATATGAGCCGTGTTTGCTGTGTAAATGCTGATCTTGGCTCACAATTGGACTGGTGGAGGGATGAGTGAATAATAATATCAAATAATATCAAATAATAATATCAAATAATATCAAAGCAACGCACTCGGAGGGCTGCAACGGGCAATCTGTACGAGGCAACAAGGGCTGTTAGTTCATTATTTACCCCGATATTTGGGACAGCTCTGCGGTTTGTCTTTTTTTTTTTTTTTTGAAATTCGCCGCACAAGTGGTTATCTTGGAACTTGGAAGCAGAGGGTAAGCAACGCTGCACTCATTTTTCATAAACCTTCCCCGGATTGTATCTGATCCATTGCTCATGTCAGGGTGTGATAACGGGAGAGCTGGTTTCCAAAATGTAAAACACAGCAGCAAAGTCCATCTCTGCTGCACAGGGGGGAGATCAAGGGGGAAAATTGTATTTTGTTCTGAATAGCTACAGCTGTGTACTGCCCAGGACACCCCACTGCTGGCAGGAGATGACCCAAATCACCTGGTTCCAGCCTGGATGGGCAGCAGCAGGTATGAGGCTGATGGTCCAGGCTTGACTCCACCAGCGGCTGAGATATGGGACACCTTGTCCTCACTCATGTTGCTACTCAGCTGCACCAAAATACCTTCTCGGGTCACACCGGGACACTGATGGAGATGAGACACTGATTGCAACGTTTGGGTCCAGCCGAGCACAGTTGCTCTCACCTTCTGCCATCAAATCTACAAAACCACAAGGTTTGAAATGTGCAGGAACCACCTGAAATCAGCCCAGCAAAACAAAACAAAAAGATAAGAGGTTTGGTGGGCAATAAAAATAAAATTCATAATAACAGCACATGCACCAGGAAGCTCCCTGCACTGGTCAAGTGTAATTACAGTTAAATTGGTTATTCTCAGGTAACTGGTGGATTAGGTAGACCAGTATTTTAAAAAAAAAAAAAAAAACAAAAAAAAAAAAAACACCAAAAAAACAGGGCTTGATCAACCTAAATGAAAATTTCTCTCCTTTTTCAGTTCCTAAATGTGAGTAGGAAAGTGCATGGATGTAACATTGTCTTGCCAATGAGCACAGAAAGTTGCTCGTGATTCCCATGCCACATTCACCTGCAATTGCTGATGACAGAGGATCTTTTCCAAAGCAGATTGATCCATGTGGCCATTTGGAATTCGATGACAATTTGGAAACCTTTTTTGCTTTTAACTGGCACTATAATAATAAGGCTCATTCCCTACCAGAGAGTCTGTCTGTAAAGCACCGCAGTGATGTGAGCTTCTGTGGTGCAGGGCTATGGGCAGGGATGCGTACAGCTCACAAGGCAGATGTCCCACTGGGTGGCATGCAGCAGGATTATTTTATGTTCTGTAACACTGTTGTGCAAATAATTTGAAATCGGAGTTTAATAATTAAAAATTCTAAGGTGAATGTGGGATTACAGAACAGAGAGGCTTGCCCAGCTGGAGCACAACATTCCAGATATACACAATATGCTTTTTCAGTTGCATGCATATTCCATAACCAATTTTACATTTTCCTGGGTATTTTTCTCAACTAGCTTCAAGAACGAACACGTTGGTATGCACATCCACATCCACTTGTACTTTCAGATCCTTCCTTTGCTCCTGTTTCTAAGGAACTGCATTGATTTCACTACTGTTTACAATACCTTGTAGCCCAAATATTGAAGCTAAAACTCTTCAAGATCCCACTGTTAATGAAATTGCACTTTGATTTTCCTTCATTGCAGGTGCCAAAATAGCGACACAAGGAAAACAACAGGCAGGTGAGAAGCAGAGCGAGGATGTGAATGAACATCCACATCATGGGACTTTGGTCTATTAACTGTGACAGCCCAGACTGACGCAGGCAGAACCACAATTACTTTATGCCAAGCTATTAAAAACTGGAATCTCGTGGAAGAGGTGAGATATGAGGTTCCAAGTGAGGTTGGGAACATGTAGTTTAGATCCAAGCAAAATGTTTACTGAGAGTAAGTTGATGAGATGCTCCAACCCACCTGCTGAAGCAGCAGCCCAAAAAATATCGTACTTATGGGAAGAAGTGTGTTAGAAGAGCCCAGGAGCAAATGATGGATCACCAGGACCAAGAGCTGGAAGGAACTGTTGACAGACTGTTCCTTGGTTGATTAACCAAAATCAACACATTCCTTGGAAACTCCTCAATTTTGGTGAAATATTTACATAAGTCAGGGCGGGGATGTGTGTGTGTGTGTTTGTTTGTCCTCCCATATCTATTTCCCTGGACAGTTTATCTCTTTGACTGGAAATAAATATTTTTCCTAAAGTTTTAAGCACCCAGCAGACATGGGAGTCTTCCAAAGGTGATTTCTGGGGAAGAAGAGGAGGCATGGGAAGAACTGTGACCCGGAGAGGCTGGTCCCAGTCTGGCTGCATCCTGGCAGTCCACTACACTCAAATTCCCAGCCAGAATAAGGCATGGGAGTTCTGTTATCATGTTTGGCAGACTAATTAAAATACCTCGAAAAAGGTACACAGCTGCAATCAGGTCACACCAGCCCTCTTTGCCACCTCGTCAGCAGAGACTCCTCACCCATGTGCCATTTGGTGCCAGCTGCAGGAGGAATCCAGCAAATCTATCACATCCAGCTCCATGCATGGAGCTTCCAGCTGCCTGGAGTTATGGAAGATGCACCAAAAAACCTCCTTGACTTTGTGCTGGGAAATAGTTAACAGCTTTTGTTTATAGGGGAGATATTTTAAGTATCATAACAAATTTATGTCAGAAAATTCTTTCCCTGTGTTGACTTCCCAAGCTTGGTTGGATCCCACCATAGGAAGGTCAAGCGTGGCATGGAGAGGTCTATGTGATACCCACTTATCCCCTTGGATATGGCAGCACCCTGTATATAGTCACACAGAGATTTTATTACTAGAACCAAACTATATTTAAGCTGTTCCTCTAACCTGTGTGGTCACCACCGAAAGAGATGATGATGCTTCTCTCCTTTGATCCTGAATCCAAAGGATCAGGATGAGTGAAAGATGGTCGATCACCCAGCAGATGAGAATTCGTAATGACTGCTTCACCTCTGCGACTCCCTTCAAGGACTCTGCCAGCACAATTTAAGTGGATGCATTAACATGTACAAGCCAAAATGCACTGTGAATTAAGCAGCATTGCCCTGATGAGGGAATATTTGCTGTAATTTGTTTTGCAGGCACTTAGCAAAAGCAGAATTGGGAGAAATGGAGAGAGCACGCAGCAAAGTAATATGAAAATGGAATCTTTGGCAGCCTCTGAGATGTACAATTTTAATACAATTAGGGCATGGAATGGACGATGGACCCTGGTCCTGGAGTAGCCAAACTCTAGCTGGCTGATTTTTTTACACTGTGAAAGGAGTACCCATGTGTCTGCACTTCTTAGCTCTTCTTCCAGCCAAGACATGCAATGCAAAACCATGGGGTAGAGATGAACACCTTCTTTGCCAACAGCAAACCGTGCCTGGCACCCAAAGGGAGCTCTTCTGTGGTTCCCAGTGCCCAGGTCTCAATGCCCAGCTTTGGCACATGTGTCTGAACCCAACGAGCCCAGGAAAACTTCTCTGCCTGGATGCGAGGGCTTGTCTGCACATGGAATTACTTCTTAATAGCTATGAAGATCAAAATCCTTCCTCAGAAAATAACTCATAGGACTGAATAGCTCAATCTGTGTGGGATATGTTTGGGCAGATTGCTCTTGGACAGTCTGTGCAGCCAGAAGCTGACCCGCCATGCCCGACTTCTGTGCCGGTGCCAGCTGTGGCTCATCTCCTTGTGCCTGCAGGGTCCTGGACAGTCCATGTCTGGGGCTGTTCATGGCAGCTACGTGTGCCACTAGCAAGTGCATCATGATATCCCCAGGGAAGGGAGAGTCCTAGGGCAGGAGGACCCTCCTTGGCTGACCACAAACCAGGAGCCCACTAGAGACACCTCCTGCATATCAACCACCACCCAACACCTATGGTGGAGCACTTGAACTGCAGTCCAGGAGCACTCAAAAGCTTTGGAGTGAAAGGAGCTATAAAACCCCACAAGACAGACAAAATTTGCAGCAGTCCAGCCACACCACACTGTGTTGGAGGAAGGAGAACATCCAGAGGACAGCCTCTACCACCTCCATCCCCCTCTCAGCCGTGTCAGTGGTTGAAGCTGCAGGTCTGAGCACAATCTGTTCCACAAGCAACTGGAAAATACATTACAGCTGTGCTGAAAATGGGTTTTTCTTTTCTTCTTCACCTACTGTGAAATACGAATTGGGAATTCATTAGCTATGAGCTGCTGCAAAATAACATTGCTCTTAAAATATTCAGTAATCTCCTGGCTCCAAAGGACCTTGGTTAACTAGAGAGAGAGCAGAGGGGTTTTTTCATTTTTCAAAATGCCCTGGAAAGGCTCATTAGAAATTACTTACAGTTTCTTTCAGAGGCTTTTTTATTTCCATTCACAGGCCATGAACTAAGGTGTGGAGAATGATCCTACGGCAGCACCAAGTCCCGAGGGAGAGGGTGCCACATGCTCTGCAGCTCACAGAGGCAGAAGGAAAAACGTTGGGGAAGGAGAGTTGTGGCTGGGGTTTAGCAACATCCCGGTGCCCTCCTGCAGGATGCTCAGCAGTTTTAGGTGCAATGAATGGTACTGGTCCTTGCTGGACATGCTCAGGTTCCTGCAGATCCACCCAAGGGGGACTAAGACCCAAGTCTAAGGATGATGATGACATTGCCTCAGGTGAGGAGGAGGTGTGTGTGCCCCTGGGTGGGCTGTGCTCCATCACTGCAACACCTGAGCAAGGTTTTAGGGGTAGGTACAGGGACCAGCAAGGTCCACCAACGATGGGTGTGAGCAGTGGGTGTGGAATCAATGAAGAGGATCTGGGATTTTAGAGCCTTCTTGCTGGTAGAAGAGTTTGGTCTCCATGGCCTCAGCAAACCTTGATATTCCTGCCAAGAAATCACTCATCATGATTAAGTCTGCTTTTCAAGCAAATGATGAACAGGTCTGCTACTCCAAGGTCTACTCAGAGACCACTGTAAGCCATTAAATGTAGGTGGCTATACATCTATCAAAGCCAGGGCATGGTCTTACTCCATAGTCAGGTCCCAGCTATGTTTTGGTTCCAAACAACCCAAAACTCCCAGGAGAACAAGGTCCATGGCTTTGACTCACAGTTACTGCATTAAAGAGCTGCTGGGGTTGTTATCCAGAGAGCCCAGCGGCCCCGATGGGCATGCTTCCAACATCATCATACAGTTTAATTAAACAGCTGTATGATGAAGTGGACCATGCAGGAGTAACTCAACACCACCAGAGCCAGAGCAGCCTTTGAAGTCAGAACTTATCACCTCCATCCATCCCTCACACAATTAAACTTTTTTTTTTTTCTTTTTTCCCACCACAAAGCAGCAGATGCCAACACAAACAGAACAATCCCCCACGCTTCTCTGCTAATCATTGAACAAACCCACTACAAAGGCTCACCCAAGCTCTTGTGAGGAGCAGGGATGGGGATGTGCTGGGGCACCCGGGGTCTCAGAGGTGGGAGGACTGTGCTAAGGAATGGCTGCACTGGGCTGTGCAAACTAAGAGATGGACAGACAGATGGACACAGAGGTCCTCTGGTGTGCACCAAACAGGGCAGGATTCACCCCAGGCCTGTCCACCTCCCACAACACTTCTCCTCATGGGTTTTGAACCTGTTTGGACCAGCATTGGTCCAAATTCGGCAATGGCAGTAGTGCTCCCAGAGTGTTGCATTGCTCAGATTTCAAGAAAGTCGTGATTAAAAAATGAAGGAAAGTGAAGAAATGCAAAAGCACCTCCTGCCCAGCCTGGTCTGATGGTACCAGAGGACACGGCAGGAGCACGAGGAACCCATAGACACCCATGGAGGTGTGTCTAGGAGGTGGCAGGACAGAGGTCCAAGTAAAGCACAAGCCGTCAGCTCAGCTGCTCACAGAACAATTTATTTTCAAGGGTTTTGAACAAAACCACAGAGGAGTAACTTGATGATTTCACAAGTACCTAAAAGAGGAGGTGAAATCTCCCTTCTCCTGGCTGCTGGTGAATTGATTTTCTTCTAGGTTTAGAGGCCAGACAGTTCCAAATGTCCAACACCTCTTGACAAGCCAGGGGCTGAGAATTAGGCAGAAGGAACATGTAAGGTCTTTTTCAAAGTTAGAAAGATCTTCAAAGCTGTAAAAAAAAAGGTCTCCTTGAGCAAGAGTCAATCCCACCTCTGCTGTCATTTTCCTGACCTTTTCTTTAGGTAAAACTTTGCTGGCTGGTGAGCTGACAAAATTCACATGACAACACATGCCTGGTGAAAAATCCTTACTTATGTTTTTTTTGGTAGAAACAATATGCTTCCCCCCCAGAAAATGTTTGAAACCAACCAATTAAAAAGTTTTAAATATGAATTCAAAATTGACATCTTGGTTTTTAAGTTTTTGCCAACTCTTTCCAAAAGGAAAATGCCAAAAATAAATGGAAATTCGCATTATTATGGGTATTTACTTCTGCTGACATGGTATCTTCATGCCAGTCTTTTGAAAATGGTGAATAAATTCCCATCTGGAGAGCTTACAGTAAGGAAAGGGAGAGCCTAAAGGAAAACTGAGCAGATAACAGTAAAAACAACAACTTCTTTTCTTTTTTTTTTTTTTTTTTTAATTGACATTTTCCTGTGAAAATGTGAAGTGAAAAAAAAATCTTTTTCAGTGTGAAAGCAACTCAAGAAATTCAGTCCCAGAGCAGGGCCAGAGGGTTTGCGGCAGGAAGAGGTGACCCATCCCAGCTCTTCTGCCTCCCCTTCCCTTCTAAACACTCACTGCCCTCCAGACAGGCTTTTTTTATTATTTTTATTTTTATTTTTTGCTTTTCTTTTCTTCTTATTATTCACCTTTGCCTGGGACTCACCTCCCAAAGGACGTATATTTTACAACAGCCTGCTGGATGCTATTCGAGTCCCACCAGGCTCTTCCCTGCCAGCAGCCCTCACATCTCCATCAGGACCATCCTCACTCACCCTGTGGTGCCTCAGGGTGTCTCTGAGCTCCTTGAAGCCCCAGCATGAACACCCTGCTCTGCACCCACTTTTCCTGCAAGGCTTTTTTCCAGGTTCTTTCCCCACCAATACATAATTCTTAATTTCCCTCCCCAGCTCTGCGCACCCACCCACTGCTAGGTACCAGGGACCACCACCACCAGTGCTGAGCTCCCCTTCCCCTTTGGGCATCCTCCCTTCGGGTATCATACATCTCTAGCAGTGAAGAACTGGCATATTTTTAAATGAAAACCATCTCCCTCATATATATTCATAGTCACCAACCACAGCAGATGCTGCATCTCCCAACGTATTCAGCAAAGGGAAAGTTTCAGCAGCAGCTTTGACTCTCCAGATGCCAACACAGAGGTGCCTCCTCCTGTTTGCTGGCCCCGGTGAAGAGGAATGATTGATTTTTACAGAATCACAGCCAGATCTGCAGTCACAGATGACAGCTCTGGGGAAGGTTTTACTGCTGACTCCTTGCAAGCTTCAAAAGATCCGTAGTAATTATTTTTCCTTAAGAAAACAGATGAATTAATCCTTCTGCTGCGATTGTGGTTATTTTTTCCTAAAACTGATGCTTTCACAGGGTTTCAGAAAGCAAATAAGACTGCCTACATCAATTTTTCAAAAACCATTCCCAGTCACGTATTTCAAACACACCATCAGATTTTCGGAAGAAAATAGATCACATTTCCCAAGTGCTCAGTGGGTGCTGCCGGCTGCTAGAGAAAATGGTGCCTTCAAAGGAGAGCAGCAGCTTTTGCACAGACCTAACACATCAGAGATGGATGCCAAATATGTGGTCTCCCTGAGTTTTAGTCCTATTTTCTTTCCTGAAATGATCCGTTTATAGCTCCAAATATGAAACATGGATAAATCCAGGGAAGAGAAGAGGAGACTCCAACAACAGATGAAATATGTTTCATACATGGTTCCCATGTACAGCCATCTTCCTGATGCCAACAAAACAGACCACTCTGCTCTAAGCCTCATGAAAACACACGAAAACATTAAATTTTACAACATGCAGCCCTCGTGATACAACTAAGAACGTTTGGTAAAGGAGTTTGATAAGGGAGCGAAGGAAAAGCCTTACCTTTTCAGATGGAAATGCCGCCTTCTGCCTTCTAGCTCTCACAAAAATCACTCTGGCTTCATGCAATTCAGTATAAATTAGTCTAATCAGTGACAATTAGGCATAATTGCAACCCGAAGACCTCAAAGCTTTGAAAGTCAGGCTCGGATACCAGCAGTACAGGCGACTGACTCTTCTTTGCTACTGCTCTGTAGAGAATCAAATGGGGTAACCCCCTTTCTGTGTTTATACATGTGTAACCCCACATTTATAAAGCAGTTTAATTTATTTAAGCTTCTCTGTTTGACTTTATAAACACTTAATTTTGGCAGGGGAAATCGTGGTCAAGGTGAAACCAGGGGAGGCTTGCTCAGCAGCTCCACAAGGCAACGTTTCACCCGCTGAGCAGAGAGGAACTGGAACGGGTGATCAGGGTCCCAATCGGGTTCTTAATTTGTGGATTGAATACTTTTATTGCCTGAAATAAGAGAATACAAGTTTATGAGGAGGCTAGAAGAAAAAAAGAGCAGGTTGAGAGAGGTTACAATTGTTGTTTACAAGTTCATAAGGAGCAGCAGCAGGAAAAGAAAATAATTAAGCTAACAACATGAGAACCACTGGGAATGAGCTGGCCATAAATAATTTAGGATGGAAATGAGAGGATGGTTCGCACCATTAAAGGTAATCTCCATAAAAATATCAATTCTTGCCTCCAATTAGTCTAAAATATCATTGAGGGGGTGGGGCTGTTGTTATATTTTCAAGCCATGACCTGAATGCCTCATCCCAAGCTGCTGAGCACCAGAGGAGGACATACGGTGGAGGCACCCTGGTCTGGTCTCAGCCTTGTCTGCATTAGCAAAGGCTGGATGCAGAGCTGGGAACCCTTCCAGGTACCAGCTGGAGGCTGAAAAATGACCGGAATTTCATTCTGAAAGCTTTCAAAGACACTGGAAGAGAGACACTGTCCAGAGATGTGCACCTGGATGGCTTTCTCTAGGTTATACTGAAATCTGTTTGCCAACAAGCAGGAGCTAGGAAATATTCGTGTGTGTTTTACAACATATGCCCTGGAATTTTTTTTACTTCCCTTTTTGATCCCAATTTTACAGTCCCTTGAGTTGACAATTGCTTTTTCCCAGCAAGGGGCCAGGCTGGCAGTGGAAATGAGCTTGTACCTCTACCTTTTGGTTCAGACTGTTCTGTACTTTATCCTGTACTCTGGCAAACGAAGCAGTAATCAAAGAAACATAGAATCATTTTGGTTGGAAAAGACCTTTAAGATCATTCAAGCCCATCCGTTAACCCATCACTGCCACAAATGGAGCTGGCACCCAGCACAAAGGAGACTTGGGCTCCTCTGGTGTTTCTTGAGCAGGTCCCTTTTTTGATGAAGGCTCAGTCCACCGAGAGCCAAACCATTAATTCATCCCATCCCCTGGACACCCTGTTTAAGCTTCAGGGGTGGCTGGACCCCCAGCAGAGCGGGCAGCACCCCAGGCAGGATCAGACCCCAGCACTATTTGGCAGTGAGCGGTGGCAGCAACAGGATAAAATCCTGTTTACACAAGGCAAGTACATGGGCATGGCCCAACACACAAATGCTCATGCTATGGACTAACAATGGTCTTGGAGAAGAAATGGCCAACGTCCTTGGCTCCTCTTAGTTTATGATGTCTTTATCACTGCCATTAAACATCATCAGGTATTTTGTGGGCTGATCTGAGGGCAAATTACAGGCTAGTCCCAGTGAAAACAGGTTCATTAAATAAGCTGGGTTTTTTCTTAAACTGTTCCTTATGAAAATAAATGTCTCCATGAAACTTTAATAAGACAGCACCCTGTCCCTCATCTAAGTCCAGGGTCAGGGCACGGGAGTGACTGGGGTGGCCAACTGCAGCCTGAATCTCATTTAAATGCCAAAAATGGAAGAAAGTGCTTAAGAATGAAGGGTTCATTAGTATAATCTCAGCCGTGCCGACTTGAAAGCAGGCAATGCTGGTGACCTGCAATCTTCTGAGCAGAAAAGATTTCTGGAAAGCAAAAAATAAGCATAATAACATCCCTTCTGCTATAGTGCTGTGGGCACGACAGTGTCCCCTCCCAGCAGCTGTCCTGAAGGCAGCCCCCTCGCTCCCAGGGGTCTGGATGCAGCCGGGGGGGCGGTTAACAGATACATCTCCCTTTGCTCTTTGGAAATTATAGCATCTGAGGGACAATCGCCAGCAACTTGCAATTTATTCCCAAGCTGGTCGATCGCAGTTCCTTGAACCTGCAGAACATCTTTAGTTGTGGCACTCATCAAAGCAGTTTTTAGACGTTAATGCTCACAAAGCCCTGGTAAGGCTGTTACACCCAGAGAAAGCAAAGCCAGCGGAGATTAAGTGATTAGCAGAGGGTATGGCCCTGCTCAGCAGAAGGAACCCTGCCCTGCCCCAGCTCAGCTGTGTTGCTATTTTATAATGAAAAAAAACACAAACCCACACCAATCTAGGTCCGGAAGCCTGTGCTCCAGCAGAAAATGCCAAGCACCCAGCTCTTCAGCTGCCACCCATCATCCTGCTCAAGAAGGGGTCATTGAAAAAGAAAAAGGTACAACACAGGATGGAAAAACCCAGCTGGAAAGGTTTGGACCTTGCTGTGCCTCTTTCCAAGGTGATTTGGTCCTAGCAAATCCTACCAACCAGCTCCTGGTTTGGTCCTAATGAGTCATGGTAAACCTTTTGGTGTCTCTAAGGACCCAGGTGATCCCCTGAGCACACGCTCCCCTCCCTACCACCACCACGATCACCTCTCTAAAGCCACATTCACCCAGATGAGCCCATTGGCTTCTCCACACATGACCAGATTGCTCTACAGCCATCCCAAATCCTTTCTCCTTTAGCCACCTCAAACCCAGAAGGGCAAAGTCTTCGGGGCATGCTCTCGGTTCCTCATATTGCTCAGCAGATAAAACCCCGTTCTGTTTGGCCACAGAACTTTCATGGATGATAAATCCCTCCCCGCACACCTGGGTCGTCCTTTAATGAGCTGCAATGGATCAGGTACTGCGTGGGTTCAAGCGGTGCCGGTTAAGCATGAGCTCGGCAGAGTCGCCTTCATCCACCTCATGGAAGACCTCACCAGTAGAAACTCCAGCCCTGCTTAGCTCAACATATCCCTTATCAACAAGGACACTCCCCCCAGTGCTTTCTGTCTTTCTTGCCTACACAAGCCAGGCGATGTGCCCGGGGGAGGCGATTCCAACCTGGGGATAACATGGACACATCCGCCTCTGTTCCCTGGGAAATGTGCTGACAGGAGAGGAGGTCTCACACTGGGGGAGCTGCTGTTTGTGGCCATTCGAAGGGATGTTGCTGATGGTTTGATAGGAGGCGGCGTGGGCCAGGCTTGCTTTCCCAGCACATGGGAGAAGCGAGGCTGCAGGGAGTCAGCCTTCTGTATCGCTCCACGTGGAGTTTATCTAAGGAAAAGGCACCAAGGACGGGCTGCAGACAAACGGCGAGAAAAAGCCAAGCACAATGATATCATAAAATGCTCCCTGAGTCATTAGCTATGACTTGTTATCTTCATTCGGGCTGAAGAGACAAGGGGTTGCAAATAGATGCCGTGGATAAATGCCAGGAGACAGAGTTTCAATTTTACTCACGAGGCTGCTGCTGATTAACAACTCCGCAGCTTGGCCTGTACCGAGGGCTGGACACAAAAATCCTTATACTGTTTCCACGTCAAGGCTTGGCAGCCAGGGAGCCATAAACTGCACAGCAGAGATCTCATCCCCTTCCAAATCTGTAGTGCCCTGATGCTGGCCAGTCTCTCCCAGGGCTGGGACTGAAGGGTTAGAAATACACAAGCTGGAGTAAGTAAAAGAATACATTCTATGTTGACAGGAGCTAATAAGTGCCACAAACCCATCCTCCTTCTGAAGATAAGTGAATTGGTTAATGATTTTTCATAGCTAAATGGTTTTGATGCTTTTTTTAAGATAATGAAAATCTGTTTAACTAAGGAGTAAATTTGTTTGTGTAGCCCTAAAGAGAAGAGTGAGGATGTGTTTTCAAGTTGAGCTCCTCTGCAAACTCAAACACTGAGCGTTCCAGAACCCATCGCGTAATGCACGATAAAGGAGTAAATAATAAAAGTAATAATCCATGAAGCAAAATGCTGCATTTCCTCTCCAAAACAGCCCCAGTGCCCAGCTCGCTGTGCTATGGTACCTGAACACACTTTCTGCTAACACACGCATCCCTTCCCTCCTTAGGTATCACACACCGTGACTTTCCAAAGTCATTTTCCGCAAGCATCGCTTAGCAACTCATTTCTGGTTATCAACAAAACCAAGCAGTTCACCCTAATGATCATGCTGGGTTTTTCTTTTTCTTTCTCNACGCATCCCTTCCCTCCTTAGGTATCACACACTGTGACTTCCCAAAGTCATTTTTGGCAAGCATCGCTTAGCAACTCACTTCTGATCACTTTTTCTTTTTCTTTCTCCCCCCCACCCCCGCTCCCAACCTTTTCCTATGCTGCTTCTTCCAACGAGGAACAGCAAGCAGCAACAACCCGAAAGCTCTGGGCAGCGACCACAGTTTCAAGGAAACAGGTCAACCTGTTTCCTGCTCTCCTTGCTGTGAGCGTGGACCTACAGGATGCTCCTGGGCAGCCAACACAGCTCCCTTGGCCCAAAGCACCCAAAAAGCTCCATCCTCCTTTAAGACTCTTCCTCTGCATCACCCCATCGTGACCTATCTAAACTTTTTTATAATTTTTAAAAAGTGTTTGAGCACTAAATAACAAAGTGCCACGCTCCCTTGCTGGTGGAATCATGGGTTGCAAAATGAGATTGCTCTGTCTGGGGCCTCCACCCAGCCCCAGGTCCTGGGAGAGCAGCCCTGGAGGTCATGCAAGAGGTCTTCCACCTGCGAGGAAAGGTTGCAGCAGAGACTGCCACACGGACCCCTACTTTTTTCCATGCTACAGCAGGCACTAATGAACATGCACATGCAAATTATGCTGGAGAATTGTGTGAGAAGAGACTGTCATCCAAAACAGGAGGAAAAGTAGGCGGTGTTTCTAATTACATGCATTTATTCCGTCAAAGTGTGCTCCTGGTCAGATCATTAACTGCAAAGAGACACTCAGACGGCAATCTAATATTCAAAGGTTTCCAATGTCTCATGCTTTCTTTTGCCAGAGGAATATTTCAGCTCCTTCATCAATCTCTTTCACCTTCCTCATCACCACCACAGGGACAAGTTCCTTGTCATGGTTTGTAGCGTTTTGCCAGATTCATCAGGCAGGAAACATCCCTTTTTCAGTCACTGCAGAATATCGCAAGCTGCTCCTCCCCTCGCTCCCCACCTTGATGAAAAGTTTTACAAACTCTTTGTCCCAGCCCAAGGACAAAACTGCAGCCCTATGAACAGCACAAACATCGGGAGACATCTGCCAAACCCTGGTCATTGCAAGCCACAGAATAATTTATGCTGCTGATCCAAAGTATGGACCATATCTGCATGGGCAAAGGCAGGTCATGAGTGCTGTGGCCTCAGCTCCTGAGTTAAGGAGCCCATAAGGCAACATCCAACTTATTTAGGTGGTCTGCAGGTGAACACATTTGGAGGACACACTCATGGTTCCAGGCAGATCAAACAGTGAATATCAGGATCTAGTGTCCTCTGAAATAGGTCACCTCCGTCCTGAAGCTCAACTTCTCTGAAGCTCAGAGTTTGCACACAAACCTATTGCTAAAATTTTATTTTACTGGGGTGAACAGATGAAAACAAACCAACCAACCCTTCTTGGTTTTGAAACCTTTTTGTTTCTGAAGCCCACAGGGATGCGGTAGATAAAGTCTGACTTTCCTGGGCAGGAAGGTCGTGACATCAAGGGCCACCCCTGCACCATTGTCCCCTCCAGGTTGCATGACCCTGCTCCAGGCTGGGCAGCCTCAGCATCACGTGGGAGCCTGTGCTGGGCTATGCCATAATTGCTTGTTTAATGCACAACCAGTGGCACACGGCTGATAAAAATAACACTGGGAGCTTCCACACATCCCCCCATCACATTAAGGACGGAGATTTCCTTTTCTGCAGGTGATCTAGCTCCACTGTGGTGTTAAAATCAGCATATTACATGAAATGGTGGGTGGGGGAACACGGCAGTGCGGCTGGGACCCTCAGCAGGACAGCCACACGTGAAGATCAGCAGCTGCTAGTGCTTCCCTGCCCAGTCTTGACCTGCACCATTGTTTAATGGGGATTGATTCTTAGGCAGGATCTGCTCTGCAATTGTACAATTTGGGGCAAATGGCTCGGTTTTCTTGTTTCTGTAACACCAGTTTCTTGTCTACATTACACAGCTGTTTTGAAGATGAAGGTAAAAGAAAGAACTCTTAGGGACAGAAGGAGGAGCTCGGTGCCCACCTCCCACTGATACTCAAGTATAGCTGGCATCTGGAGATAGAAGGACAGAGGAAAAGAGCTGAAATAAAGCCATTATCATAGAATCATAGAATGGTTAGAGTTGGAAGGGACCTTGTTATCCCTTTCTCCTTTAAACCTTTGTCTTCTTTTTTTTTTTATTTTCTCCTTTTTTTTACATGTGGAATCTAAAGATGGGGAGCAGCACGGCATTAAACCCATGTATGTGGTCACCTAAGAGTGTGCATGTACCCTGCAGCAGGGACTGCGCCATCCCACCTGGGAGCGAGCCACAGGTCTCAGCCTGCTCCTGGTCACAAACACCATCCCCTACAGAAGGAGACCAAAACACGGGTAGAAAACTGCAGCCGTTTGGTGAGTAGCTGCAGTTTGTGGGTACTTCAGCTAATAACACTGTGATCCTCTCAATGACTGCTCTGAAAACAGGGTATGGTTTAGGAGAAGGATGGAAAACGCATCCATCCTGCTTCTGGGGCTGTTCCCTGCCCCACAGCTTCACTCTCCTTTCCAAAATAATGAGCTTTGCCAGCAATGCATGACTGCAAATGTTCAGCTCAAAGTTAATTAGGGCAGGAGATAAATATTCGTAGTGGCCGTCAGTCCCCTGCCATCAGGGGCATCTTGGGACAAGACATCTTTTAGTGTAAAAATATTACTGCAATCTCTCCGATCTGCAGCTTAACGTAATAACGTCTCTCTGGAGCAGAGTGCTGGCAGATGCACAGCAGCTAAATGGATTTTTCAGGCTGAAGCAGCCACCCAAACAGCAGAAGAAAACATCAGGGGAAACTGGTGGGGAAGCCAGCAGAGCCCAACTCAGGAGGCTAGAGGAGCACGAGGAAGGTAGGTGATCACCAGTCCCCCCATCTCACACACTCAGGTGAGCGTCCCCTGTCCCTCTGCAGCACAGCAAGACATGGAGCTGCCTTCCATCCTTCAGCCTGGGCTCATCTGCTTGATGGTAGACAACGTATAATGGAAATCATAGAATGGTTTGGGTTGGAAGGGACCTTAAAGACCATCCTGTTCCACACCCCTGCCATGGGCAGAGACACCTCCCACCACACCAGGTTGCTCCAAGCCCCATCCAGCCTGGCCTTGAACCCCTCCAGGGATGGGGCAGCCACAGCTTCTCTGGGCAACCTGTTCCAGTGCCTCACCACCCTCACAGCAAAGAATTTCTTCCTCATATCCAATCTAAATCTCCCCTCCTCCAGTTTAAAACCATTACCCCTTGTCCTATCACTCCACTCCCTGACCAAGAGTCCTTCCTCATCTCTCTCCCTTTAGGGACTGGTAGTGGCTCAAAGGTTTCCCTGGAGCCTTCTTTTCTCCACTCCCAACTCTCTCAGCCCATCCTCACAGCAGAGGGACTCCAGCCCTCTGATCATCCTTGAGGCCTCCTCAGAACCCACTCCAACAGGTCTATGTGCTTGTGCTGAGGACTCCAAAGCTGGACACAGTACTCCAGCTGGGGTTTCACAAGAGCAAAGAAATGCGTTGTCCTGAAGAATTAATTTAAATTCCTGCGAATTGAGCAAACTCCAGCAGGATGAAAGGCGTGAGACAAACTCTGATGACACAGGATATTGCAGCATCACAGCTTTTTCCTACATGTGGAGAACCCAAACAGAGACCTGCAGCCTGGATGCCCTTCAAACCAAGCCATGGAAGAACTGGACCCACATCACCCTTCTCACTGCCTCAGGCTTGAAATGGCTCATCCAGTCCGAGGCCAGAGGATTGCTAAAGGCTTTACAGCAAGCCAAAAGTTCCTTAGAGAGACTCTAAAAATATTAATAACAGCATTATCCAGAAACATTAAATGCATTAGGTAATTAAATCGTACAATGGAGTAAATATATATTTTAAATGTAAGCTGTAAGGCAGTGTTATAGTCTGGGTCCACAAGGCAATGACTCTTTTCCAGTCTCAAAACAAACCCTTTCTACAGTAGATTTTGGCATCAGCACAGAACTTAAGACTACTCAAACTACTGTTAAAAGCCTCCCATATTTCCCCTCTCAAACACCGTCCAGCTTTTGGATTTTAATTGGGGCCCATCACAACACAAGACTGATGTGTTTCACTCCTGATCTTTAAAGCAGGCATGCCGTGCTCAGACACACAATTAAATAGGAGACCCGAAGGCCGCCTGTATTTCGAGAGAAATGAGCAGAGATCAGGGGAGAGGATGAAGAGTTACATCCCATGTCAAAAAAAAATGAAGCAAGAGCAGGAGCAGCCACAGATGCTCGGTGACACCGTTGAACCTAATGAGGTTCAGCAAGGGGAAGTACAGGGTCCTGCACCTGGGGAGGAAGAATGCCAGCTACCAATATACAGGTTTAAGGGTGGACCTGCTGGAAACCACTTCCCAGAAGAAGAATCTGGGGGTCCTGGCAGACAGTAAACTATCCATGAGCCAGCAATGTGCCCTTGTGGCCAAGAGGACCACTGAATCCTGGGCTGCACAGGGAAGAGTGTGACCAGTAGGTGGAGGGAGGTAATTCTCCCCCTCTGCTCGGCACTGCTGAGGCCACAACTGGAAT
>VZRU01005388.1:86112-102179 GCA_013398155.1 Pedionomus torquatus | reverse complement strand
GGTACAGCGCAGGGCAACAAAGATGATGGAGAGATTGGAGCATCTCCCTGATGAGGAAAGGCTGAGAGAGCTGGGACTCTAGCTTGGAGAAGAGAAGGCTGAGGGGAGGCTTTCTGAATGCTTATAAGTATCTGAAGGGTGGGTTGAAGGAGGATGGAGAGGGACTCTTCTCAGTGGTTCCCAGTGACAAGATGAGGGGCAATGGGCACAAGCTGGAAGAAGGGAAGGTCATTCAAATATGAGAAAAAGATTCTTTCAGGTGAGAGTGGCAGAGCCCTGGAAGAGGCTGCCCAGGGAGGGTGTAGAGTCCCTTTTTCTGAGACCTTCAAGCCCCACCTGGATGCAGTCCTGAGTGATGTGCTCTGGGCAACCCTGCTTTGGCAGGGGAGTGGGACTGGATCATCTCCAGAGGTCCCTTCCAACTCTGGCAATTCCCTGATTCTGTAACACTGGGCACAGCATAGTGACACATGAAACTAGGTCTGGAGCCAGCACAGAGCACCAAGCAGAGATGACACACTTCTGACTGCAAAGGGGAAACTCTTCCACCCCTTTTTCTCCAATAAAAGTGCTTTCTCTGGGAACCAAAATATTACCCTCATATTTCTCACTTACCCAAGCACAGAGGGGGCCACTTGCTGCCTGAATTTTCAGACCCCTTTGTAAGTCTAATTAATTTTTTTTTTTTAATGTGAGCAGCAGAGCTGCTAATTAACTGCCAAAAATTATATTGAGGATCCAGTATCTGCTGTGCAACTACCTTGGTGCCCATCAGCTTCCCAGGGTGATTGCAGCGTGGGTAGAATGGCAGCAGAGATACAGAGAGGGTGGGAAAAAAAAATCCAACAACTTTTGGAAACAGTATTGGCNATATAAAAACATATATATATATATATATATTCACACACATATATAAACACTGGCTATCCAAAGTGGAGTGCAACTCATATCCACCAAACATTATCCTCTCTGTGCCTCTCCAAATACAGACAGATGCAAAGGAAGAGGGAAATTCCTTAATTATTCCTTAAATTATTCCTCAACTATTCCTTAAATACTTCTGAATTCATTATACACACGTTCATTTTTTGTCTGACTCTCCTGCAACTGTCTTCATTAAAAACGAGCAAGGAAAAAGCAGTATCAGATGCACTCCCTCTTTGCTAAAAGCACTTTTAGTTGCCCCACCTCACTGATGGCCCTGATCCAGTGAAAGAGGGGAACACTTGTTCAGATGAAACTTTATATGCTATGAGAGCCATCCTGTCTGCAAGTAATCCTGAGGACCTGGGAGCAGGATTCTTTATTTCTGATGTGAGGGACCCTTTAATAACAAGATCCCCGTGGGAGTATAGGAAGCACACACCAAAACCCTGTGAAGTACAGGAAAATGTGCAGTAGCAATCAGCCCCTCAAAACGTACCGCATTTCTATGATTTGTGCTCAATTTCTGATTTATCATCTTAGCTGGACTCGGTGAGCAGGAGAGGAGAGGGATCAGGTAGAGCTAGTTAATGGCACACGAAGGGCTGTTGCTTGAGGAGCATTAAGGGAAGAGCTGTGGCCAGGCTGGAGGATGCTTTTAATTAAGCTGTATCCCTAAAACACTTTTCTTGATGAAATGCCAGAAGTTGGAGCACTAGTCAATGAAGCAAGCAACTCAGGCAAGATGTACGCTGTCTAACCAATGGAAATGACTTAATGAACTGCCCTTAACTCATCAACAGAGCTACCAAAATAGGAGAGAAAAGGAGAAAACATGATTAAAAGGAGAAAAGGTGATTCTACAAGGAGAAAAGATGATTACACAAATATTCCATTTTTTCTTGTGTCCTGGCTCTGACAACCTCCTGGAAACCCCTGTGTAGCCTCACCTGCACCCTGAAGGATCACCTTCCTCAACCACAAACCTCCTTCTTGCTCCTTGGAGGCTGCCCCACTGCTGGACTGACCCTTGCTGCCAGGATGAAGCCTTGCTTTCAGGAGATTTGTTTCCTGATGCTTCTTGTGGGTATATTTCACAGGACCTTTGAAGAAAAAAAAATAATTAGGAAACATGGCTGTGACTAACTAAATAATATCTGCCTGAGCAGGAACATGACTGCTCCACCACATCCCTCCATTACCCCAAAAGAAACCCAGATGCTGCAGATGAATCCGTGGAGATGAATTCACAACAAGATGAATTCTTGTGGGTCCTTCCTGGGGAACCAGGGCTTCTGGGTGCTCTTCTAAGGCCAAAGAAAGCTTTTTCCCAGGCATGGCTTTGCTGCAGTCGCTTTAAAAATGCTCTGCGGTTGGCTTCAGGTGTTGTTGCTGAGCTGTGGCATGTTGTTTATGCTTTGCCCACTAAGTGGAGCTGGGGACTCTCCCATGCTTCCCCTCCCGGGATGGTGCCAACTCGTTTATTCTCCTCCCTGGATGAAGTGGCAGGGTCATCTGCTGGAAACGTGGGGGCTGCTGACCCTGAGCCTCAGCTCACCCACAGGCAGGCGAGGGTGATGATATGCCATTTGCTTCCCATCACATAAGTTTGAGGTTTTTGCCCTTTTGCTATAGAGAGGATGCGTTTTGAACCCCACCAAGGTAGCCCCGTGCCAGTGAGTGTGTGAACGTCCAGACTTTTGGAGGGTGAGAATTTCCTGCTTTAATGCTTCCCCATGTCAGGTTTTTTCCCAAATTGCATTAATTAACCTTTCCAATATCTATAGATATGTCTATTAACACAGAGACTTTTCACTCATAACTCGGTCCTCTATTGTATTTTTTAAACTCGTTTTATACAAAGAGACTTTCCGCTCGTAACTTGGTTCTGTGTTGTGTTTTTTAAACCTGTTTTATACAAACCACCTAAAACCACCTATAGCCTCACGTGCCAGGCCAGCTACAAAGCTATTATCTGCCATAAAGATCAATTCAACCCTTAAAGCACACTATTTGCTTCGCTTGAGTCCATCCAGCACCTGTACCAGTTTATATATTCCCAGTGTGACTTCCCTGGGAATTTGGGAAAGCAGCTGACAATGAGTTCATCCACACACCACCACCTTTCCTGCTGCCAGAGATCACGTCAGAAATAACCTCAGAGGAGAACAGAGCGTGTCTCTAGAGAAAATAGAGGACATGGAAATAAAGCAGGATAAAATTACAGCTTTGCAAAATTCATTGCATTACTCTGCAATGGAAAGATAATTAGGAAATTGTTTTTGTACTAATGATTCATATCTAGCTGGACAGGAACTATGTCAGGAACATGGCTTTAATTTAACATAATACTGCAGTATCGAAGCATGGGTTGCAGTATTTTTTCGTGCCCAGGAACCAGATATTCCCAATGTGCTGCCTCTTCCCTCCCCGCCCCTTCTCCCCAAATTACCACCTCAGACAAGGGCATTTGAAGATTGCCTGCACTATGTGAACAGCAGCTAATTGTCCTTAGTGTTATTTGCAATGATGCAGGTTGAAACTGAAATAGCTGGGCTGGTGGGACTATCTCCCGTGAACCTAACTTTGTGTGATTTTGGAGATTCAGTTTATTACAGTATGATCTTCTAATAGGTGAGGCTGGATAAAACCTGTAAAGATCACTGACACCTTATACTGAGGCGGGTCCACATTGTGCTCCAACCAGAAAAAGTCTCTGATGCTACTTCATATGTTGGATTTTCCTCCTGAATGTCCCCTTCCCACCAGCCATGCTCGCAGGAAAAGTTCAAGCCTTTCTATTTGGTTATATCAAACCTGGCCCTAAATTAAAGTAATAATTGCATTCATATTATGCCAGCAGATTGATAGCATTGAGTGAAATAATAATCTGTAAGACGAGTGTGTTTATGCAGCATATATATCTTACGATTTTCCTCTACAAGGGTTTTCTTTGCAGATGAAATAATGTTCGGTTGACAAAAATTTACAGTTCCTCGTGGCAACGTTGCCCATGGAAACCATACTATTGATATGCAAGGAGACAGAAGCATGTTACCCATCACTGCATAATAACCTGTGGATGAGCAAAATACGGAGTAGATTGATGTATATTGTTTCAGTTTATGAAACAAAGTCTACTTTTTCAGTGATGGCTGTACAGTTCCATGGCAGGCAATAAGTCCTCTTTGGTGTGCAATGAATTTAGAATTATTCAATGAGTAGTAGATTTCATCTTTCCCCCTTCCTTTTCACTCTGGACTTGAGAGTGACTCAGTATCTCTTTCAAACTTATAACAGAAGCATGTTTTCAATGATGGCCTGGACCAGCACACAGGCCACAAGGATTGCCTTGGAGGAAGGCAAGTTCCTCATAAACCCGGACTATCGTAAAATGTAATAGACATAGACTGAATATTATGTACTTAAGGAAACTAAAATGAGGAACATCCTTGTCATCGGTTCCTTTTAATCTAGGAAAAGGGGAAAAGGCTTTATAGCATGGAAAATTTGCTAATATATTGAAACATATTGTCGTTATTGCTTTATTGCCGGTTATCGCAGGGCTCTTATCAGCACATCCACTTGGTAAACGAATAAACCCTTTCAGGACGCAGCTCTGGCACAAACGGTAACTGCAGGCTGGAATGATTGAGCAGAGCTCCAGGCAAGGCAGAGGATGCCTGTCCTGCCCCTTTGGGGACCCACCAGCAGGCACTGCCATCCTTGGAAGCTTTACACTACGTAAAGAGGTGTGGTGATTTAATGGCAAATGGGAACACGTCCAACTACTAAACCCCTGACCTGCCCATTCCAGCCAAAACCACAGCAGAAGCTGGTGTCACACCAGTCACTGGTGGCAGGGGGACCTGCACTTCTGGCTCTGCTCTCAGGGCACTGATGTGGTTCTTCATCTTCTTCAGAGATGTGCAAGTATCTTACCGGTTAGGATCTGCCTTTAAGGGCTTAATTCATGGAGTATCTCATTCCTGAGTAGACTTTACATGTTACTGAGATAAAGCACCAAATAAATACTGATGAACGTGGCACAGTATATAAATGCGTTGCTGGTGGGGGTGGACTCTATTTTGGTGGCTACATAGGAGAAACATTTATATGCACTTCCACGATGCCTGCAGGGGATCCTCCCTGTTAAATCTATGCCTCTTTCACTCATACACATGCGTATAAAACCATAACACCAGACTCAACTTTCAACGTGAAGTCAGTTCTGTGCCAAGCGACCGAAAAATCCCTTCACTGCACCAATTTCTCAGTTGTTTACATCCAGACTAGTGCCACCTTTCCTGTTAGATAGGGTTCCCATAGCAACATTACTTTTATCACATTGGAGGATTCACCAGATTAAAACAGACGCCTTCAGGTAATTAAAACACATGAAATTTCTTTGTTATTTACATTTCTGCCAGCGAGGAGCCACAATACTCAATTCAAACCAGGATGCTGAGGATCTTCGTGACCGAACAAACAAGAAATAAAGCTGTCAGTGTTTGTCTAGTACAAAATGGGGACTTGCCAGCTGCGGGAGGCATTGCACACAAAAAGCCTCCCAGTTTGGAGCCTGCGACGCAGAGGAGGGCAGGCTGCACAACCTGGTATTTGCATTCAGAGCCGGTGCCAGAAGGTTGGGATGAATGGCCTGGTTTATTTTCTAGAGAGGCAGTTTTCAGGAGAAGACATAATGCACTGGATGCATAAGAGCTTTAACTCTGGCATCCTGGTGTGAATGATTTGAGGGGTGGATTTAAAGGTGGTCCATCTCCAGAGGTCGGATTTCACCTGGACATGGCGTTTACCACCTCTGCCTTGCAAGGCATCAAACCTCCCGTTTAGCAGAGGATGTGCAGAACTCATTCTTCCTGAAACTGCAAGATTTGAGTTCTCATTAGAAGCGGATAAAGGTCCAAACCAGTGCATTGAAACCTTTCCATCTTCATCCAAAGGGTTTTCACTTTGGGTTTTCCTTAGCATTTCCAGAGGGAGGGTGCAGGGCTTGCCCCCAGCTTTACCTGCAAGATGCTCATGGCTGCCCCAGCCTGATGCAGCTGAAGGCAAAGGTAGGATTCCGTCTCTCCTTAAGGTGTCAGGGATCAGAGAAGCTCTGGGAGTTCTACCTCTAGAGCAAGAAAAAGAAAACTTAGCAGGGAAAGCTATCCCATCCTTGGAGGTGTTCAAGGCCAGGTTAGACCAGGCTGTGAGCAACCTACTCTGGTGGGAGGTGTCCCTGCCCATGGCAGAGGGGTTGGGACTCCGTGATCTTTATGTTCCCTTCCAACCCAAACCATTCTATGATTCCATGAAAGTAGAATCTTGAAAAGCAGCTTTCTCTTCTGGGCACTGAAGGCCATTTTGCACAGAGAGCAAGTTTCCTTCTGTTGGATGATGTGGCCACCAGGTAAGAGCTGCGAAGCTGGAAACAGATATTTATCCTTGTCCTGAGCAAACAGAGAACCCAGTCAGCAAAAGAACTTTGACTGGAGGGCTGAATTAAACCACATATTCTTCTCCACGATTGTAACAGCAAAGACAGGATCGTTCAGAAAGCTGGATTTCAAGCTGCTTCACTGTGAACCTACACTCAGTGCCACAGCACTGTTGTACAGCTTCCAGTAAACTGAAGGGCAGGAAGCCCTTCTTGAATTAAATCTGTCCTCGGTGTGTTTTAAGATCTTTGTTTCTGATTAACATTCGATTTGAATGGATTTCTTGTTTGGAATTATTAGGAATATTAAAACAAATGTTGTTCTTAACTGCATGCCTAACATCACCACTGCTTTACTCCACAGCTAGGATTGGAGGTCAGAGAACTTAAGTCACATTGTATAAGAGGTAACTTCAACATTCATGGCTGAGACAGTCTGGGCTTCCAGCCATCTTCATCCCTACTCGGAGTTACAGTGTTTTAGCAGAGTTTTAGCATTTGTTGCCCAATTGCTGGCAAACCTTGACTCCATCCATTAGGTACTGCTGCACAGGCCAGTGGTGAAGGCAAAAAGGCATTTAAATGCAGATAAGGGCACACTCACCCTCTTCTCTCAGTTCCTTTTGGACAACAGAGCAGCTCACCCTCTCAGAAGAAAGATCCACAGCCCCACGAAAACCCACCATACACCTTTTCAAGCTTCTTTGCTAGACATTATGACTGGGAACTTTTTTCTTAAGTCACAAAAGAAGAGCTAACTTCCATCATTGGTATTAAACACCATGTCCAACATTGCATGACATCAAACCACAATTAAAACCTGACTACTCCGGTGACAAACAGGAGAGGGTGACGTGCAGCTGAAAGTACACCAGCCCCTAGAAGACCAGTTTACCCCCTGGAAGGCTAGTGTTGTCACAGATATTTGTATTGTAAATGGCCCATGAAGTCCATATGTGACACCACCGTGGCCTTGTAGCACTCTTTTTATTGTCCTGGCATATCTTCAAAAAGATGCATTTGTTTTGGGGAAGATGAAATGGGAATAAATTTTAAATGAAAAATGAATACAGAAGTGATTACACAGAAGGAAGTTAAACCAACAGTGTTATGTCTGGCAAATCTCCTCCAACATTGGAATAAACTGGCTATCTCTTGATTTTAAAAAAGCCCACAAAGAACTGGAAGACAGGACAGCATTCACAAAACAAAGCTTTTATCCCAGCCAACATCCTTCACTCATCTGGAAAATATGTTGATTTTGGGTTATTTGGAGCAGGTTTAAATGCTACCATGGAGCTTTAATGATGCTGACACCGCAGATTAGCCCAGTGGGCTACTCTGCAGCTGCTTGCAGAGGCTTTGGGTTCGCACTGACTGGTGATCTCTTTATGGTGATTCTATTCCTTATTCCAGCCTGGGCTGTGGACTAAACCTAACACCAAAGCAAACGGGTCACAGGAAAAGATGGCAGCCTACAAGCTCAGATGACCACTTGAAAATGGCTTTGAATTCATAAAACTTTTATAAATTAACAGGAAGGAACATGATACTCCGCATTTGGAGGATGATGAGGATACCAGGAACTGTATGTTCAGTTCCTCGTTGTCCTAAGACCTTTGGCTCACCCATAAATCCTCTGAGCAGGCTCTGATGAGTTTTCACTCTGTAACAGCAGCACTTCAAAAGCCTAATGCTTAGTAGCTCCAACCTGCAGTCATAAAAAAAAAAAAAAAAAAAAAAAAAACGCAACCTTCTTAAAGACTTTGAGCACAGGNGCTCTGATGAGTTTTCACTCTGTAACAGCAGCACTTCAAAAGCCTAATGCTTAGTAGCTCCAACCTGCAGTCATAAAAAAAAAAAAGAAAATAAAAAAAAAATAAGACGACACCTTCTTACAGACTTTGAGCACAGGATACTCACAGACCCACCACAAGGGTTTGATCTCTGGCCTGGGGAATAAACTAATCAGCTGACTTAGTGCAGAAGCAGCCATATGTGCCCATGGGGCAGGGATGACCTGATCGCAGAGGCAGTAACCCCACCAAGGGACACTAGCCAACCTCTGAGCTCTAACCTGTGAGCCTCTTCCAGTTGTTCCTAAAACATTAATCTACCCTCAGCCTACCTAAGGGCTCAGATTTACCAAGGTGTACAATGCAAACCTTACCTGCTTGGAGATACCAGGATTAAAATTGCAAACCTCTTATTTTCTAGACATTAAATTTTAGTATAAAACTTCAAACCCCATTGTGAAAACTACCCATTTGGTACAACAGCTGAGCAGCACACGCTGACGCTGCTGGCACGTGTTCCTGCCAGGCTACACCTAATCATTCCACACGGAGCTGCGGCACAACCACAACAGCAGGAATTAATAGAGCTGTTGTAGATCAAGTATGTTCAGCTGGGAACTTACTGAGAAGAGTGGCCATAAAATGTACTGTTGTCAGAGCATTTGGAGGAGAAGGTGCTTGTACTTTGGTGGCCCTCCAGCAGCACATTAATGATGCCTAGGTGGTCTTCAGACTTCAGCACACTTTGCCCCAAGCATCACTTCCAGCCCTGTCACTGGCATCATCTCTGCTTGGGCAAAGGGCACATCACAGAATCATTTAGGTTGGGCCTTTTAAGATAAAGCCAAACCATAAACGTAACACTGCCAAGTCCGCCAACTACAGGGTGGCTTCATGTCATAACACAATGAGACATGGCTGCCTGAAAGGTTCTTGTCTAGTCTAAAACCTCATCCAGGTTCTCCACAGCCAAGAAGGGATGGTAGCACCTCGTGAGGACAACACATCTCACCTGCCCCAGCCATCTGCCCTACGCTGGCATGAACTCCAGTGATTCCCACAGAAATATCTTGGATTAGACATGAGTCATGGAATGATTCAGGTACCTAAACATAAGTGACTAGTGACTCAGCTCTTAATTGATTACACTGGTCGTAGCCAATCTGGTAAAAGCTAATATGAATCACGGTCACTTTGAATGAAATGAAACAGGCGTCTTCTAAGGATGGTCGCTTGCTTTGATGCTTCCCTATAGATTCGCTTAAATACAGCCTTAAACTCCAACTTGGGTCAATACTTCTAGCTAAAAAAGCAGTGGCAATGCACATTGTCTTCGAAACAAAGCCCTATCCATACAAGCACGACAACCAGAGGCAGGGGTTAGAACAGGGTGGTTCCTTACTCTACCTCAGATTCCCCTTGAATTTAGGAATTATTCCTGTTATCCTGCTTTGCACGCCCACAGTTTGTGCGCCTCTGTGCCTCGTGACTCCCTGCACAACAGCTGCCTTATTTCAACCCATTTTCAAATCACACAGTTTCTCACCTTCCTTAACAAGGGAGGCTGTTTCCTAACTGGGAAGGGACACCTGCTATAAGGCAAGCAACAGGGGAGAGAAAACCCCAGGATAACTTGGTCCTATCTTGCAGCAAGCAAAACAGCACATGGTGCTTCTGAACATATTGCAAATACTGTCTTTTTTAAATTTTATTTTAATAATTAATTTGGACTCAAACCATCAATGCCCCAGTTCTGACAGAAGTCCATACAAACAACAGTTCAACTGGGTCTTTTGCTGCGAGACGACTAATTTTATGCTTCATCAAAACGAACACATTTCACTCCCAAGAATAATTTTAAATCTTGTTCCTAATTCACACACATTAACACTCAGAAGCGACTAGAGCGGCACGACATGAAACAACCAAGTTTAAGCACTGTACATAACGCCCAGCAGTTTCTGCCCAAGGCAGAACATATAATCAACAAATTTATTAGCAGGTTTGCCCTTTTGAGACTATCTGTGGATTTTCTATTGACAAAAATATTTCCTTTATTCCCATGGTATTTGCACAATATATTCCCTGGAACTCCAAAAGAAAGGACAATAAAGATGCTGCCTTTGTAATCCCTCAGACAGAACTTACAGTTTCTGTGGGGTTTTTTGACTCATCTGAACTAATTTATTTTGGATCAAATCCAGAAGTCTTTATTGAGGGGAAGATTTATTGCCTCCAAATGACCAAATCTTGAAAGAATTCTCAGTGCTCGGTAAGCAAAGTATCAATTCAATCAGGGTACCTCTCTGCTAATAGACCAATTATGCTGAGGACATCTTCTCTCAGGTATTGGCCAGCTGGCATGGGATGACCTGTGTCCATAACATTTAACTCTCTGAAATGACAAAACAAAAAGGTTGTGAGCAAAGTGCCTATGGGAAGGGTGTCTGACCCATACTGACTTCTGCCCTGTGCCCAGGGAGTGCCATAGACAGCTCTAACATCTGAACAGCATCAAGGACTGACCTTCTGCACCAGGGAAGGCAGCTCCAAACTCCTTGAAAACGAGCACAAATACAGCCTTAAACTCCAACTTGGGTCAATACTTCTAGCTAAATTTGCAATCAGGGAGACTATGATCTAATCTAAACACAAGAAGTGAGCCAAGGCTTCCAAGTTTAACACAAAGAGCGTAATATTTTTGCTAATCTTGGAAGTTTTCCAGTTATACTACCTTCTTGATGCAGTTGATAGGAAATCCTGATTAATTCCTGTACAATCCACCACGTTAACCTATTTCTTCATTCAATCCCTCGTGGATACGAGCAATAGAAAGCATGAACAGAATAGGATAAACTGACACTGACTATTGACAAGGCAATGTTGTGAAATAATCCAGCTGATTCAATATGTTCAGTATCAAACATATTGCTGCCTCTGAGCAGCAGATCTGAGGAAGATCTGGGCTTCGGCTGCCTTGGCACCACGGCATGATGCCTTGCTCTGCTTGCCTCCTCCTCAGGCACAGCTCTTATGTAAGGAATGACTAATGCCACATTCAATTTCTTTAATATGGCTTTGCATTCTTTATTCTGCACTTTTATATTTGAGTCTGAACAGGGAGAACCTGTACTGAAGGGATGAAAAGGACAGCCAAAGCTAGAGGGACACTTGGGCTCGCCACCAACCATAAGCTTCTTGCTGGTGACTCTGCAGTCATTCCCCCCCGAAGGTCAGAACAATCCTGTTCTGAAAAGCACCTTTAGTTTAAGTCATTTATTCCAAAATATTCACCACTTGCTCCAGCATCTGCTCCCTTCAGAGGTCTCACACCACCACCAAGGGGAGCGCTGAACAGGGACCCAGAGTCTCACTTTGCAACGCAACCTCTATTTAACACTATTCCTCTGGTTCTCATCTTACCCATCTAATCCACTGCTTTTCCAGGCCAAGCACCACGTTAAATATCTCAAAACCTCTGAAGATGGCTTTTCCTTTCTAATGCCTGAAGTACTAAAAAAAAACAAAAAACAAACAAACAAAAAAAAAACACACCACCCCAAACAGAACAGAGGTTAAATAAAGGTTAAATTAAATAAATTCTATCGTCCTTGTGATACAAGAGGTATTGTGTCATCAGGGAAGAAGGGGCAGAGAGCACTGACATACCCAAGGAAAGGTTGCCAAATTAAATGGGGCCACAGAAAAAAAAAAAAAAAGAAACCACCACCATCCTGTAACCCACAGTTTGCATTTTTACAGAGTTTAGGTTGATACGAATGTGAAAGCACTTGATCAAAGAAATATTTCCAGGCTACTGTACAGGCAGTTGGGTCTCTTTTGTGTGCCGAGATGTTTCCCAGCTCCTGAAGATGCTTTACCCCTGCAAGCGGTGCTGCAGCAGCCTCCACAGAGGAACTGAAAGTTGTGTGCAGGTGCAGTAAATGCCCTGCTGAGGCTTTATGTGTGCTTGCTGCCCTCCCACCAAATGGGGAAATGGGAAAATAAAGTGGAAAAGTGAAATGGGAAAGCACAGGGAACACACACCCCCCTACACCAGGTAGAGGCATCCGTTGGTATGAGCCTGCTGCAGGGACGAGACCACGGCTCCTTCACAATTTGGCCAGAGTACAGAAAATAGAGGCAGGGAAATGGCTGTGCTAGTTTGGGATAACGAGGGTCCAAATATCCCAATTTTTCAGAGCTGATGCAATGTTTCACTCCTGATTTCTCTGTGGCTGGGGCACGAAGAGCAGCAGCCCAGTCCCTCACTCCCAGACACCATAATCACCATGGAACTACACCGTGTGTGCTGAAACTTCAGCATATAGTAAGTTAAATAAATAAAATAAGACACTATCCACACCCAGCTCTTTTCAAACTTATGAGGAAGAAAAAGAAAAAAAAAAAAAAAAGAAAAAGGACATTATGGAGCAGCAGACTGGGCTGGGAATGCCACAAGTAGTAATTTCTGACCCCATGTGGGTCCTGTTAGTTATAAGAAAATGGTTTATTCCTTCCTCCTTTACCTGTCTTAAGTTCTTTAGAGCCCTTCACCTCAATCACAGAAACTCAGTTACATTACTAAACTCCAAAACAGTCTTCTGGCAGCACAGCATGGTGTTTTGAGCTCTGTATGTGTATAGAGCAGGTAAGAGGTTGGTGGAAGCTGTTCCTCCCAGGTATTAGCAGAGCTTTGGCCTGGGCTGCAAGGCCTGAGACACCCTGCATTGACATCAGCTGAAAAAGAAAAATAAAGAAATCATTTCACCAGGAGTCAGGAAAAACAAGATGAAAGGGAAAACATACCTATCGTATCTCCAGGGGAAAAGAGTGAGACTGCGAAATATTCCATCTTAACAGTTCAAAAGGAAACTATTCTTCCGAGAACAAAGCTATTATTATCACCAAACTCATATTACTATTTCAGGATGTTAACTCCATGCACAAAAAGTGTCTCTGATGAGAGTCCAACGGACTGCAGAGGGAGTGATTAGGGTAGCAAAGTGTTTTGGAAAATGCCTTCTACCATCTGCCAGTCCTGCACAGCTTTCCAGCGCTTAGATACTGCTCATACTTGTCCATCTGCAAGCCCACTACCTTGACTTCAACCACTTCATAAACTCTTCTTGTTTTCTGCTGCCTTACAGTCCTTCTGCATTCAGTTGTTGACCCAGTCATACATCCCAACTCAGATGCGTGCAATTACCTCCAACCGGTCACCAAGTCATAGGGTTGAGTCAAATAATCCCCCAGCTATCCCCAAATCATCATCTAAATAACCACAGGACAACAAACCCACCGTGTTGCTCTCTTCAGGTCAATTCTCATTTGCTGTCCCCATAGGCCCACGCCGTGGCCTTTGCCTGGTCACGGCAATCACCTGGGAGATGCAGGAGGTGATGAACCCAGCTACCACCAGTAGGAATTGCAGGGCTCTATTTGTAAGGGGTTTTGTTCTTCTGAAGAGCTGGGCAGTCACTGGCACCCACTTGCAGGAAAGCTTTAGGGGAAAGCCACCCAGCAGGTGACAGGCACGTGGTCTTTTTACTCAAAGTCATCCTTGGAAAAAAACCCACGCAGCCCTCCTGGCCCAAACCTGTGGTTACACACGAGACTTCAGTCCCAGTGCTCCCCAGTTAAGGCTCTTTTACCTGCACAAGGTGACTCTCAGCACAGCCCTTTCAAGCCGAGGGATTCACAGAGCACAGGTTGAAGAGGGCTGGGGAGTAAAGCAATTGCCTTAGACAAGACAGACAGGAATTTTTCTGATTTTTTTTTTAGTGCACTCAAAATAATAATAAAAAAAAGTAACTGCAAGGAGACACTGTGGATGAGCGATGGGTTAGAAGCTTTGCAATATCTCCAGGAGAAATTCTGTATCATTCTCTTTTACGCTTGAGAGCTGTGATGGATGAGCTCACTGTTCGCATCTCCCCGCTGCTAAACAGAGCAGTCTCCGACTGAGCTGCGTTGGCCTTGCTCCTCATCTGACTTGAGCTTTCAAGAAGCAACAGGATAAATCCCCACAAGGTTTCATAGCAGAGTGGGCAACCAGACTCAGAGCTGCCAGTCCCTCCCCAAACGCCCCACGGCCAGGTCAGCACCACCCAAGGGAATGGTCCTCACTGCGTGACCGCCTGAAGTCACTGCAAGTATGGTGGGGTCCCACCAACATCACAGTCGGGGACTGCTGTTCTGCCCATGAGACCTCTTTCTAATATAGAAATGTTCCCTTGGAAAGAAAAAAAAAAAACAACCAACCAACCCAGCTGGCAGAAAGCACAGAGGGTGAGCATTAAAGATCCAGGCAAGGAAAAGCAACACAAAAGTGTTACTGCTCAACACAAAACCTGGAAATGGGACAAAGCACATCCCAGAGCTCTGCTGTTACTCACTGCAAACTGAGTTTCTGCAAGAAGAACAGGGTCAGTTGGGTTTTTTGGTTTGTTTTTTTTTTTTTTTCCTCCCAGGCAAAAGAAAAGCAGAGAAGGGACTATTCAAATTCAGTGTTCTTCAGCAATGCAAGGCCAGCGTCTACTTCTCCAATGCCATTTCCATCGCTTGGAAACAAAAGCAAAACCTCTAACAAGTAACTTGCTTCCCTTGTATATGTTTTAAAGGCCAGAGGGTCTCAGCACGTCAGTGTCACCCCGCAAGCATTACTGAGTTCATCCCTAAAAACCTCTTGGAAATAACAGGGGAAAAGGTAAATCATGAAGGTGGGTAATTCTAAAGGGGGTGGAACAGAGCTGAAGGTCTGGGGGTCAGAGTGGGGTCCAGTCTGGACTTCAGAATTGCTGTGAGTCCCTAGAGCAAAGAGTTCCTTGCTGATATTGATGCAAGGGATATGCTGGTTGCTTCTGTTGCTGGAGAAAGCATGGTAACACCCAACAACCATGAAATATATATATATATANNNTATATATATATATGTATATATTAAGGTAAGGAAAAAGAAAGCAGAGATTTTTAAAATGCTACTTAATGAGATTCACAAAGCAATGCTGTGATTTAACACTGGGCTTAGAACTAATAAAGAAACAAACCCAATCTGTACTAATTGCTTCTCTTGCCTTAATTTCTGCCCATTTTTTGGCTGAAGTTTACTCTCTCTGGACCATGGATCAGCCTCCAAGGGATAAGCGAGGCAGCGGAAAACACGCATCCAGATCTGGGTCAAGATTTTTGCATACTCAAAAGCTTGGGGAGCTTTCATCCAAGCACATCATTTTTAGGGTAAATTTCCAATTCATGGTTTGGATGTATCCTCCCCTTAGCTCAGCCACTGGGTGCTCAGGTGAGAGTTCAGGGACAGGATCCTTAATAAATATTAAGAAAAAAAAAAGAAACTGCATGATGCTGGAAACACTGCATTTGGGAGGGGAAGAAAAGACTGAACCAACACTGTTCTGCCCAGAAGAAATTTACCCTTGACTAGCACGTGTTTGGGCTTTGTTAATTTTATTAATTTTTTCCCTTGCCATTGGATGTTACTTGCACAGCTAAATTTGACTTCTTTTTGCCAGCTCCTCCTGTAATCTGTGACCTTCTTCCTCCCAGAGAAAGAAAGCTGTGGTGGATAAAAGCCCTGCAGATTTTAGTAGATAATTGAAATCATCACAGAAAATAGCGTTGTACACTCCAGACTTTGCCTTGAAAGCATCAAAGACATGCATATTTACAGCATTAAAAAAAAATAGCAAGATTATAAAAAAAAAAAAAAAAAAAAAAAAGAAATTTACATCTTGGACTAGATACATGGCTTTGATTTTAAAACACAAGTCAACACTTGCTCACCATGGGGCTGGGCTGTCATAAATATGCAGGGTTTTTTCCTACAGTTACAAATAGATCACAGCTCCCTTCTGGGAAGATCCCTTTTATTATAAAAAAAAAAATTT
>VZRU01005388.1:72015-86102 GCA_013398155.1 Pedionomus torquatus | reverse complement strand
GGGGACAAAATCAAACAAACAAAAAAAATATAAGAGGAGCTGCTGAACCTCTGTCAGGTTATTGGGTGCCAACAAAAGTGCAAACTTGAGCCATTTCTTCAGGCTGATTTGATGATGGCAGTATCTACCCCCTCGGAAAGCAGCTGAGCTCTATCCCTTCCCGCAGCACATTTCATGCGGACCACAAAAGGGAACATTTGCTTACAAAGCAATTGTTTTAAAGCCAACTCCTGACTTTTTAATTTATGGAATATTTGTTCCCCTTGAGTGAAACTTCAGCAGCCTTTCCCTGCCAGAGCTAATATTTTAAAGCGCGTATTTTAACATCATTTGCATAACTCTTCCAAAACACGTTATCGCTACCCACGGCCTCCTGTTTTACATCCTGCCTAATCCCAAGGTCAAGGAAATCAATAGGAGCCCCTTGATTTTTTTTCTGGGCTTTGGACAAGAATTTACAGACCCAACAAGAGATTCTGCCAGTGGTGTGCTGCATTCGCCATGGGCTCTTGCCTCTCTCCTGCAGATGCTGGACACTTGACAGCAGGACCGCTCTTGGTTTGTTTTTATTCACTCTGTGCCACGCATTTTAAACTTTCATCCTCGCTCCAAAAAGCCAACAATTACGCTTGCAACATTCTTTTGTCAGATCTTTCACAGCTACAACAAAGTCTTCAGACAAAACCTTAGTTAACGTCTGAAATTAGTCTTTTCCTGAAACATCCTTTTCCACAGGAATAAAGACTTTGTGGAGAAGGTGTCTACAAGCACAACAGCTTTTCTGCTCAAAAAGCTGCAGGAAATTAAGACTGTGCAAGCAGGAATCACTCGCCCATAAGCCATACCAAGAGGGATACTGACCTGAAGCTCAGTGGTGTTAACAGAAATGCTCCATCTGGCTCAGAGCAAGAGGGTCTTATACTGCCATCACTCTAATAAACCCCAGGGGCTCTTCTGCACCCATCTACACACCCTGGACTTCCCCCTGCTGCTTACCCCAGCGCTTTGGGGCAAGAGCACACATGCACTTCCCATTGTATCTTTCCTAAGATAGTTTTTTTCCTAAGATTTTTCCTAAGTTGGTTTTGTTGCATGTCTACTGTTCACACAGCCCAACAGCAATGTTTATTGAGATGCCAGATTGACTTATTCTAGTTTCATGAGATGCCCTGTTCCAATCTGTTCTATAAATAGCATGGGTTTTCATTAAGAATCTATAAGTAGGTGTTTGACAAGAACAGTTACCACTACTGGCAGGTGTATATGAAGCTATTTTGTATACCATGCTACGCAACAGTGATTGACCCATTGAATGTATTATTCAACAGCCCTACGCTACCCTCGTGCTCCCCCCATGTAAGACTCTCTCTGTGTTTCAGTTCAGCATGGGAACAAGACTGAGACCATTTCCCATCAGCAACCAAACTGTCCTTGCTTAACAGCCAACCTGATAGCAATTCTGCTTCTAGGATTAGCGTACACAAATTGTTTTCCATCGCTGACAGTTTTTGGGCAGCTCATCCAGGAGCTGCCTTCTGAGTCACACCCCACCTCCCATCCAGGAAGGTGCTACGAGCCCAGACCAAAGGAAAGCAGAGCACTCTCTACGTGCCTTTTGTTCAGTAGGGTCTCTGGCCTGTTAGAAGCAATTTCTCCAAGATACAATTATTGACTCTGAATTGCATCACCCATGGGATGCAGCAATCGACGTGACTTCGAGGACATGAAGGAGAACAACAGTTGAAAGGGCAAAGAAAATTAAGGTATGAGTGGACAAAATACAATGTGGAAACCAACAGCAACACCACAAACAAAAAGAAATACATTTTTTAAAAAATCCTCCTTATGCTCTCAATAAAACAGCTGCAGGAAGCTTTGGTTTTCCCTACATTTCTGACTGCCATCCTCATCTTTAATGCTTATTAAGAAATTAAGTTTTATTTATAGCATTTTTGTACCTCTAAAGCAAGATACTTAAAACTGGAAACCAGAAGAGACTTGCTGCAAGCCTTCACAGACTCATACTAACCATGACATGGGACACGGGGGACTCTCCACATCCTGCTGAGATGGCACTAGCCCGTAGTTGCACACAGGGAGGTTTCCTCTGCTGCTTCCCACAACTGGCCCTCCCCCTACATGATGCTCCTAGGGCAGGAGCTACAGCTAGATGAAGCATTACCTGCTGATGAAGTAAGATGCAACCAAGACAGCCACTTATGAAGGATAATCAGGCCATTCCTTTTGTGTGTGTCTCCTATTTAAGCTCTGATCAGCTGTGTTTCTAGCCTGATTGGGAAAATTGCAGGCTAGAGCTATTGGATTGCAATGTGTTTGCCTTTTCCCTGGTGCTGCCTGGGAATACCCCTGTGCCCTCCCTGCAGAAAGCCAATGATGCCATTATTAGCAGAAAAATGTTTTGTTTTGTTTTTTTTTTTTTCCCAGCCCTTCAAATCAAGCGGGAAGACTTTTTAAATTTCTCTCCATCACAATCAGCCTGATGACAATTTCCACCTCTCAGATCCAGCTGTCCCATATTGATGGTGTTTACCCAGCACAGCCCGTGTGGGTGGGTGGGATGGCTGTAGGAAGGCGGTGGACCCTCCGCTGGCGTGATTCAGCTCCAGCTGAGCTGACTTGCGAGGCCGTAGTCTGGCTGATTCCTGCCAGCTGAGCCTCTGCCTTCGCCTCCTGTGACTCATCCTCCTCCGAATTAAACAAAGAGCCCCCAGACTGCAGGCTGAGTCACATCTGCTTTGAAGGTGGGAGTGGGGTGGCTTTTGGCTCTGGAGGGAGTGCCAGGGAGGAGGTTGGCTCTGCAGCAGTGAACCTCGAGTCAGAGCTCTAAAAATAATAATAAGAGGAACAAGAAAGGTCTTGGAGAACAAGACCCCCCTCCCTCTCAGCCACCTCCTGTAATAGCACTTCAATCTGCTTCTGCAAGTCCAAGGGGGGATGGTGGACGTACGATGCAGGGGATGACCGAGTTCCTGAAGACTGTAATTACACAGGATTAAAATGCACAGCTTTGCAGTTACAATTTGACAGGAAATTACAACCTCAAAAGGGGGAAATGTCAGGAGAGGGCACAGATAAATCAGGGCAAATTCAGCTCTGCTTCAAGCACACAGGGATCCCTTGGTGGATTTGGCTATTTGGCACCCACTGACAGCTAAGGACCCAAGGATCCTTCCTACCAGAGGCAAAATTCACAAATTTCCTTAGAGATGGTATGGGTCTGGCTCTAGATTTCTGCTTCAGTGTTGGGTATGAATTTATTCCCTCCCCACAGATGTCTGCTGCTTCACCTGCAGAGAGGAGCCAGCAATAGGTTCCCTGCTTGGGCACAACCTGCTAGGGCTATTGCTCCCTTCCTGATCTCCCCTGTCCCCAGCTGCCTGCCTTCAAAATCATTAATTATCATAAGGAAGAACATCTCCTTTAACTGCACAATGTCAAATGATTCTTCAATTTAAACGCTCATTTGTCTTCATCAGTCCAGAGCTGAGCTGCTGTGCGGCTGTGCAAAGAGACCGACTGGTAGTATTCCACTTGCAAATATGCTTGGACTTGGAAATACTCAAACAATCCACTGCCAGCAGGAAATAGTATCTTATAAGCCATGGAAAACCCAGAAAAAAAATGAAGGATAGACTAGGAAAAACTCTGCAAATAATGACTTGGAAGGGTGGGTAGGGGCTGTCGCTGGTTATCTTTGAGGAACCCATTAGGCTGAACATGCCTAAATTTCCTAGTGCCGAATTCCTGCTAGTTATTTGCAAGCAGGACTAAAGCATCCATCAGGAGATCAGCTTTGCTCAGATGTTGCTTTAATGTTCAATTTATTCAGAGTAATTTAGCTTCATTTGGGGAATTGCAAATGAACTGTTACTTGCTCTGTGTCAACAGACACAGACACAACAGACAAAACACTGGGGTTTCTTGCCTGGAATTAAAAAAAAAAAAAAGGAAGAAAGGAAAACACACATCTCATCATCAAGCCAATGTTCCCTGTTTACCATCTCCATCTTCGAAGACCAGCTGATGAAGAAGTACCTGGGAGAAGTCACCCAGCAGCGGCTGGTGATGCTCTGCAGCAACCGTGTCGAAGCGTAACACATCTCCAGACTAGTGCCCTGCAGGAAAAGGGAAATGACTCTTCTGAACAGCTGGTTCCAGAGCGGAAAGAGTGAAACATCCAGTAAAACCGCACCGTCCTGCATCCCCTCCTGCATGCTTCAACACCAGGAACCTGACAGAAACCCCAGGATGGACTGGTTTGGGGGTCCGGTATGGATGCAGAAGGATACATATTCTGCAATATCCTCTATAATGTGTTTATTTAAGGAACTGGTGTTGTTGGGCAGCGTGTGCCCCATGTGCAGCGCAGAGCATCAGGCAGCTCGTTCTCCCCGGTGAATGGGAAGGGAAAGTGGGAATTCAAGCTGGGTGAAGCCTGTTTATACACACGTTAGTCAGCAGGGTGGGAGGAGGGGGTTAAATTACTGTTACACACTATAATATGTGCTAACCTACGGCAAAATTTCATTGTATGTAAACTCTCCTTACTCCTGTCTGGATAACAAAAACACAGGGAAGTCCGTAATGGTAAGATTAGCAACCAAGTCTCCATTCAGGTCTTAAACTCAGAATAATCCTGTACCAGCACAATGAAGTTGACAATAGAAGACCCGTCTCAATTTCTCCTTAAAGCATAGACCTGCGATGAAAAGCACAGTGGTTTTAATCCCTTTGGCTGCCGCTGGTGCTGCTCTTCCTCTCTGTGAGGCTGCATCTGTGCAGGCAGTGGGGAGAGGCGAGATCCAGACAGGTCCCCACTGTCCCTTGGGGTGACCGGTGCCACCACCCAGGAGCAGCTCCTGGGTCAGCAGCAACCGGTTGCCTTTCCCCTGAAGCACAGAGCAGATTTGTCCCCTGTCCCTCCAGGGAGCAGGGCTCGGTGGCCAGCCCCAGTTATCCAGGCTGCAGACAAACCAGTGCTGCACCCTTCAGCTCCTTGTGATCCACCAGCACAAAGAGAATGGCAATAAGAAATTGGGTTTAAAACCATCTTTATTAGGCCCTTATGAAAATAATGAAGCCTGATTCTCTGATTAACCTTTTTTTAATTGCTTGTGGTACTGCATATGTAAGAGATGATGATGATGAACAGTAAGCAGAGGGCTTTTATTCCTTCCTTTTGTAGCACTGCATGATTCCTCTGCTGCTGAGGCTTGTTTGTTGGCTTTCTCATGCTCCCGTTGGTTAAAAACTACCTGTCATTAGCTTTGCCCACCTTGCCAAACCCCCAACCTGGCTGGGGGACCTGGGATCCCTGTTGTCCCCAGAGGAGCCGTGGCACATCTCCTTCCCCTGCAGCAAGCCCGCAGCCCTGGCTCATGGTTCGATGCAGGTCATCAAAACGCAGTTAAAATATTGTATTTTTCACAAGCCAAGTCAAACACAATACCCAAATATGAAGAGTGTGGATGAAGGTGACTGTACTCTGTGGATCCAGGAGGTAAATGCCACCTCCAGGACTGGGCGGTGAAGACCACCAAAGGCTTACATCCCCCTCGAGGAGCTGGGGCTTTCCCTTGCTTACAGGGATAATTTTATAACCAGCAGTTGTATAAGCCATGAGAAACATGATTGAATCATACGCTTCGGAGTCGTTGTTAATCTCTGTTCTCATAAATCAAGAAGGTAAATATAGATGGGTTGTTGCCCAGGTTCATCAGGGTGTGTTTGAGCAGAAGCTGGGCTGTCGATGCTTTACGTAGACAGCGAGGACGCACCCCTGGCATTAACGTGGTTTGTCTAATTGATGTGTTCGTTTCTCTTTTGCTGACTGGATACATTAAGAAATTACTCACTCAGTCTTCATGGTTTTTAATTGAAATCTATTCTACTGTACCCAAAAGCAGGAAACAAAGCATTTTCCTGTGTGCTGGTGCAGAGGAGATGGCACCAGCTCCTTCTTCAGCCCTTGTTCCAGCTCTGTTCAGTGCCGGTTTCGTGAGACCGAAGACATCACCTCAGATTAGGTAAACCTTTTCATAAAAGCCATTAACTCCTCTGTGGAAAAGCCCAGTGGATTTTTTTCCTGAGATGTAATTTCTAAAAGCTGTCTTTAAAAATGTGAAAAGTTCAGGGCCAGGAAAATAACGATAAATAAAATTTAAAAGAAATAAAAGCGGAATGGGTCAGTGTAAACAGCATTTTATTGATGTACAATCCACCTGATTTCAAGAGCTACATCATGTCTATACCTGACCCACTCCAAAATCCATTCCTCAAAAGGTGTATTTTCTAGCATTAGATCTAACAGAATTAGAAGCAGTGCTATTACTTGTTTTGCATTCTGGATCAACCTTTTTTTCTGTCTACATACTAGTGGAAAAACTTATTTTTTCCTCAACTTTCCAATCCTTTCCCTGCATGGTAAGAGCAGAATCCTTTTGCCTTCTAGCTGGCACATCAGTGATGAAAAACACGCTGGCCTAATACCCTCCCCCATCACTGCAGAAGCTTGCTTGAAACCTATTTACTGCTAGAATGTGCATATTAATGTCTTGTCTTATTTGCCTCAACAAACAGAGAGGAGGCTATTTTAAGTTACTAGAAGATACACAAACTAACCAAAAATTCAATCTTCATTTGCCAGAGAAGCCATCTGGTTTGCATTCCTTCTTTTGCCTTGTTTTTAAAGCATCTTTGGGGTACTCTTATGGACCCTCCCATAAGGAGGGTTATTAAAGGATGGTTGTTCCATGCCATGGGTACCTAAAGCCAGCAGAGCCGGCAACCATGAGATCCCATTAGCAGCTCGTAAGCGAGCCTGGTCCCTGATCGCTGATAATGATATAATGAATACCAAATTAAAACCTAAAACTATGCGACCGCGGGCTATGATCTTATCAGCCTCCCCTGAAAGCTGAGCTGCATCAGGCCCTGCGGTTCCTGCATAGGAGATTTCAACTAATATGCTGCAGGTAATTCAATCCCGGCCACTCTGCTCTTTCAAGCAGCACTCAGCCAAGGCTGCATTACGATATTAAATCCATGGTGACTTCAGAGGTGTAGGCTTTGGCTCATTGTCCTTCAGCTGAGATACAAAATCAGGCTGAGCAGACCTGGCATGACCCAGACGAAATATCTTGGCTGAGCTTCAACTGAGAAATCGCCTTGACTCCGAGGAAAACTGCCCTGTGGTTTCACCCGGGTAACGTTTTTGCCTTCAGCGTTGACCCTTCCCAACGCTGCCCTTTGGCTTTAGCAGTGAGAAATCATGGGGGAATAGTAGATCAATGGAAACGTCGATGACAACAAACTATCAGATCGATATAGTCCTCTTTTTTCTCCTGCGGTGCTGCCGGTTTCAGAGCAGATGTGCAGCACTCTCCAGCTGAATAGCTGATGCCACGGAGCTTCAGTCCGTGGGACCTTCACAAACCTCTCCTTTCCTGCAAGACCTGCTCACAGGATGACAGTGGTTATTCTGGCCACGCAAAAAAGCTACACGTTTGTGAAAAACAAACAACAGACAATAAACATCCTTATTTGCATGCAAAGCAAACGCATTCGCACAAACAGCAGCCTTTCTTCAAACCCTGGGATGAGCAAAGCCCCATCCACTAACAGCAACAAGATGGATAAATCAAGCAGCTACTTAAAATGCCAAGGAAACATTCATATTATTTTATTTTCCCCCAGGAAAAAAAAAAAATGTTGAGTAGGGTGTTTTTTTGTTTTGTTTTGTCGTTTTTTTAGTTTTATTTTATTATTCAAGCAGGATCAATCACTGGCTTAAACTTGGCAAGCAAATGCTAAAATACTCTGAAGACCACTAATTTGAACCTGGTGCTCTGAGCAATGGCATGTAAGCTATCTGTGTACAAACCCGAAACAAATACCGTGGCCTAATGCCCATTTTGCATGAGGATGACAGAAACGGCCTCTCCTGTGGGCGGGCAGCCCAGCGGAGGGGACAGATGGTCCGTGGATGCTCCTCAGCCCTGTGTGCAGCATGGTGGGTACCACTGCCACCCCCCCAGAGCCCAGCTCTGCCATGTACAAGATGCAGGTGTCGGGGGAGCTGAAATAAGTCCAGAATGGGGGCTATGAGAGGCAACAGGGGAAAGAGATGGAGATCAGACACAGCCTGGTGTGTGCAACACCGCGTCAGAGCAAGCCAGCCCCCCGACAACCTCCCAGAACAAGAAGCCCTTGCAGCAACGCATCTTTCCTGCCCCCTGCTCGTTGCAGGTGAACTGGGCTATGGGATGCGCCCTCTTGTCAAAGCTTTGCCCTCAAAGCAATAGCAGACTGAACAAAACCATTAAGAGCGCCTGCTCCAATATCAAAGAAAAAAAAAATGTTCTCTCTGAGCTCTTTAATGACACAGTGAGTTTCTGCCTAAAACTAGCCCGGCATGGCTCCTGCTGGAACCACAGATTTATTCAGGTGAGTAGACGGCTACACCGAGCAATTCTCTTCAGCCTGAGAGGCATCTCTTTACAGGGCACATGTGGGGGGGCAAACCCTGTGACACACCACCCCAGAGTAAGCCCTGAATCACCAGAACGGGGCAGTGCCGACAGACACAGACTGAATGCTGTACGTGGCATCAAACCCGAAGTGGCTGGCAGCTTTTGGAGAGCTTAAAGACACCAAGTAGGTGTTGTGCTCCTGGGAAGCACCCAACGGGAGTCAAACTCCTTCCCAACACACGCAGAGATGTTACCCAGGGGTGACTCTACACCCAGAGTCACGTCCTGCATCAAACCTGCCAATTAATCCAAACGTCCCAGCGCTGGTATCATTTTTGTGCTACAGCCCTTTATCTGCCACTCTTGGAAGAGAAGAAAGACCAGATCCTGTCACCAGCTGCACCCCTGTTACTTCAACTGAAATGCAGAAGAGCTAAACCCACCCGCAGGACAGAGGGAACCGATCCTCAGCAAAGTATCAAGCTTCACTTGATTAAGACATAATCATCAATGCATACGTGGTGTGACCAGGATGGACACGTGGTGCTTACCAGCTACCCACTAATGTTAAACCACAGGATGAAGAAATAAAGGGAAAAAACACGGTTCTGCCTCGTTTGTTGATAAATGCAGTCTTCTCTGGACAAGAACAAAAAAAAATAGTGTGTGGTCCTTTAAATAAGGCAGCAGCCTTCAAACACTGAATCATTTAATCCCCTCTTGCTGGCGGCTGCTTTATCCCAGCCTCCCCCAAAGACAGGTCTGTGGCCCCATGGCAGCCCCTGTCCCAGCACGGGAAGGGGAACCCCATCAGGAACTGCAGCTCCCCGTCCCCAAAGCGGGGTGTCCCCATGTATATCCCCACCCGGTGCAGCCCCTGACCCATCACATGAGTCTTTATCTGCCCATGGCCGAGGTTACCGCAGCTCTTCTGGTGTCAGTGGGGGCTCCACGTTGGGGAGGGTGAGGGCACAACCAAAGGATGTCATTTCTTCTGCAGGCACCAGCGACAGCCTCCAGCCAGGGGAGGGGGCACAAGTTGTGTTGGAACTAGACTTGGGCTGTACCTTTGCATACAGCTCTGGAAGGGATACCTTTAATGCTCCGTCAGCCTGTCTGTCTCTGAACAGGGAACGCCTCTGATGGGTGCATCACCCGTCTTCCCCGCTCAACCTGGTGCAGGGGATACTGAGAAAGAAAGAGCGAGCCTGGGAGAAATCTCAGCTGGATAAAATCACATGGACAAGCACACCTGAGCTTCCCTGCACTGGGTTTTCACCCCGATTTCTGTTTATACCTCCACACTGCTGAGGTTCCCCTCCCACCCAGGGGGGAAGTGCCCTGATATGGGTTTGTGAGAAACATCCACACCACTGTTGTCTTTTAACCTATCCAAGATACTGCTTAGCAGGACAGATTAACACTTTCCTATCCCCTCAGCAGAAATTAAGTTCACGGCCAGTACCACTTCAGACAAGTAATTTAGCTACTGAAGAGGGTGCCCCATGAGTGCTGGACTCATTCCCTGCTGTATCAGGGCTGCAGTCCCTGTGCATCAGGGTAAGACTTCCCAAAGGGGTCAGAGAGGAGGGAGGTACAGCTCACCACTCAAGGGACTTGCTTTCATCTGCCCACCCAAATTGCCTCAGTGGGGTGAGGATCCCACGTAGAGACAGTCCTTCAGGCAAAGAAATTATGTCCTATACAGCCAGCACACTCGCTGAGACCGGGCAGTGTTTTCAACCATCATTTCACAGCAACAGGACTGCAAAGAACAGCAAAGCTCACCAAGGAAACCTGTGGCAAAGCCAGTAACTTGAGTGAGGTCTTCTAAGTCTGAAGTTGGGACTTTAATTACAGGACTATTCTTCCTCATGCTAGTATTCATCATACCACACCAACAGGAGATGAGACGGCAAGATTAATCCCTCTTCTTATCCTCCTGCATTAATGCCTCCACCACTTTGACCCCTATAGGGTACTCACTGAGGTTTCAGCGGATGGAAAAGTAAGAAAAAAAGTGGCCAAGCATTCTGGCCCCATTTCTAAAAATACCAGCACTTCCGCAGGGCTCCATCTGGCCTCTGCTCAGAGACACTCAGCTGAACTTTGCAGTGGATGTCCAGGAGCAACTGCTGCTCAGCGAGTTATTTTGTGATGTCCCGAACCAAATCAGAGCTAGAACACTTGCCAAAGCCGTGGACACGAGCTATTGGACGTGCAGAGCAAGCAGGTGGAGGTCTAACCCACTCCTGAGAAAGAAAGAGTCCCAGAGCCTGCTTAAAAGGATGTCCCTGTAAGCAGCTTGGTGCTCACAGACAGAAGTAGCACTTTTCTATGCAATATCCATCTTTCCTAAGAACTGACACTCTCCAACTACCCCCAATAAATGGTAAGTGTGTGATGGAGATTATGCCTTCAGCCCTGCTCATCTAAGAGGAGCCAGCACACACGGACATGGAAACAGCACGGGAAAGATTCTGCGGCTTCTCCCTGTTAGTGCCCAGCAGAGTTCAGGAGCAAACATTTGAAAATACATAATAATTTTCAATCCTCATTCTAATTTCAAGTGCACTTTCTGATGGGAATTTGATTCCATTCCAAAACAGTTTTTCTTCTACAACTTCCCGTGTTTCAACTATGGTTTTTTTTTTCCCTTTGGAAACACAACCCAAATTTTGCACCTTTGCAAAACCAACAAAAATGGGATGGGGCGACAAAGCACACAGGTTGGGAGCCCAGTGTATATCCTGGGAGAACCCAGGTGACCTGTCCTCAAGAACCCATTAGTCAGTTTTGGTGATGACAAAGCATTTTGAGAAGCAACACCAAGGAAGACTCAGTAAAATAAAAGAACTGGAGATGACCCTATCCTCTCTGAGGAGGTTCCATGAAGGAAAAGAGGGCCCATGAGGTGAGGATGCTGGAAGCCCTAGAGGCCAGCAGGTCAAAAGTGTGTTGACAATCTTAATGAAAAGATCTGTAGACAAAGAAATAGCCCAGAAAACGGCAGGAACCGTGGTATTTAAATGGCACAATTAATTAGTCAGGGAGGAGACAAGTATGAGGGGATTATGAGAGAGGTAAACAAACATTTTAATAAAATGGAGAAAGAAAATCGATCAGGCGACTTCTGTCTCTAGGCATCCAGGGTCACAGAAAAGAAAGTTATGTCCCACAAAGTTGAAAAGGCCATTATTTGACACAAATAAGCAGAATAGCCAAGATAATGAGACAGCAGCTGGTGGAGATCCCTGCTATAAGGTGTTACTGAGGCCAAAGCCTTGGTCGAATTCAAAATGGGATTAACTATTTAAATGACTAGTCAGACTGCCACTTGCTGATACAGAAAAAATGGTCAGAAATTATTTTGCTCTAGAAACTGGGCAACACCTGGAGACAGAGGAAATTCTGCTGCTGAAGTGTCATCGTGTGCTTGGCTGCTGTGGGAAGTTTCACCCTAATCTGAGAGTGATTTCACTGATGGGACTTGTCTAGAGGGTGCCTTGGCCTCTTCCAGTTCTTTATCCAGATGACAGACTCCCGTTTAATGAAATTGAAGAGCGCTGTTAGAGGGGCAGCTGTAGAATTCATCTTCCTGAAGCTACAAAACTCCTGAGAACAGGGTAAGGATTCGTGAGAAAGAACTCAAGTGAGCCTCTGACAAAACATTTGCACCTCTTATTACTCACAGTGGTGGCTGAGTGTTTTGGGTAGCTAACTGGAGGTACCACTGGATAAGAAAGAGACAAACATATGAAAAAAAACAGACCAACAGGATCTGGAAAACTATTATACAGCAAAGTCTGCTGGAGCAAGAGGTCTGAGTAACAGAGGGAAGGCGGAAGGCAGGGGTGGTATCATGATGCTGCACAATGGTTTATACTAACTTGGGTGCTACAAGTGTTTGCCAGGAGGGCACAAAAGCCCCTCTTGGCTGATACCAGCCAAAATTAAACAGGCCAATGGCACCAGCCTGAGGGTCAGCCCTTAGGGAGTGCAGTCCCAGCCCCAAGGAGTAAATATGACTCAAGTGACCCTGGACCCCCCCACAAACAGAAAAATCCCATTAAAACTTGGCCACACTGATGATCATTTCAGAAACACCCGCCCACTCCTGTCCTTTACTCACACACTCTTTTCACTCACTGCAAAACAAGATGCAATAGCAAATAGAGAAGCTTTGCTCTTTTGCTCAGGTTTAGTCAAAAAGAAGCTCCCGAGATCAGCCGTCCACAGCTGCGTCCCGTGTCCAGGGATGGAGCAAAAGCAGCTGGGGGAAGCCAGTGAATGAGAAGGGACATAACAACCAAATGGGAAGCGTGGGGACTACAGGCGGAGAGAGGAGAGCAGCTGCAGCTCTGAGCGTTGCTTTCAGGCAGTCAAAGAATAAGGGAAAGAATAAAATCACAGGTTTCAAAACTGCTGGTTGTGAGGAGGGTAATCAGCTAGCTACACTTTGGCTCTGGTGAGGCTTTTTCTGCTGTGATACACACTGGCCAGAGCAGCAGGAAGGGAACGGGGCACAGTGTCATCCTGTGATGACCAGCAGTAACCTGGGAGAGGTCTTTTCTGCTCTTGTTTGGGAAGAGAGGGGCTGCAAAGAGAGCGCTGTGAGGGAGGGAAGAGAGGGAGGTAAAGCTAAGATGCAGAGAGGAAGGACCCTGGTAAAACATTGAGAAAATGATGGCACTCGTCTGGAAGGCCACAAAAAATACCGCAGAAATCACGGCTGGAAGGGAAAACAGAGATGACATGTGAACCTCTGTCCCACCCAAAGTTAGGATCATGGACATCCTGGGTAGGTTTATTTGTGCAGTGTTGCTCTCTGCAGGTCCCCAGAAGGTCACTGCCAGTGGTGAGGTTCTTGTTGGGGTCACTGACATTAGGCAAATTTTAGCTTCCCGAACTGACCCAAAGCTGAAGGATTTACGCTTTTTTTTTTTCATTTTTACCAGCATTCATTTCAGTGTTTAGAGAATGAACGGCTTCTCTCCTGAAGCGCAACCCTTATCCGGGAATAGGTCCTGTTAAAAGTTATAGGATGCAGCTGTAATGGAGCCTGAAAACTGACCCTCACCAGACGTCTCTGGAGATGAAACCATTTTGGATTTGATGTCAAAATGGTACGAATATAGATACAGAGAGAGAGTGCTCCTAGAGGGAATCGAACAGCAAGAATCAAGAGACAAAAATGGAAATATCTTGAACATAAATTCCAGCTATCCTCAAAACCAGCTATAGATATAAAATATAATATATCCTGCACCCGATGTCTAACTCCTCCCAGGTAGGCCATGCAGAGGGCTGGACTCCAGAGCACGCTGCAAAGCATGAGGCATTATTTTAGTCCTAATTCTGCCTGTTCCGGGATTACAGCATTAACACCCAAACCTTCCAGTGCAGCTCAAGGGGAAAACCAAGGGAGAGCTCCCGACCCCCTGTCCCTGGGGTGAGGAAAACCCTGCTCCGGAGGAGGCAGACGGTAGAGTTATTTTCCAGCAGCCAGGTAATTTGGGGGAAGCCACCCGCAGCCCTCAGGACACCTGGGCAGGAAGAGAGGAGTCGGTGGGTGGGGAGGTGGCCGGGGTGGGG
>VZRU01005388.1:47156-62868 GCA_013398155.1 Pedionomus torquatus | reverse complement strand
AAAAAAAAAAAAAAAAAAAAAAGTCCCTGAACTCATTTTTAGAGTTGATGCAACACAGAAATTAGTCTTAAACCTGAAATATATCACTAGTTCAATTCAGCGAGAATTTCCGTTTAAATTAACCACAGCTCCATTTGAATTGCTCAAGCAGAAGTAAAAACGGAAAGATTAAAAATAAAAGAGCCCAAAATTAACAGCAGAGGCCCAAGGCCAGATTGCTGGAGCTGGACCCACGTGAGCAGTGCCGGGACTGGCAGGGACCAGCCGACCAGCCCTGGCTCTGGGCTCTGTGCCTGGCCTCTAAATCCCTTTAAGGAGGGCTGATGATGGAGACGGAGCCAGCTTTCCCAGTGGCAGCCCAGCTGGGGGATCAGCCCTGTAAAAAACAAGCACATGAAACTCCAAATCAAATCCCTCTCGCAACGAAAACACGGGACGTGACAAGCATCCCTGGCAGAAGGCATCCCTCCGGTCGGCGGCCGCCGGAGCCGCTGCCCGACTCCCGCCGCATCGCGCCGCTGACGTCATTTCTCTGCCTGCTCTCGGGGCTGTAATGAAATTCCGTAGCTTGAGTCTCTTCGTACTAGTCCGCCTCATCGTTACCGAGCCAGTAATTAAAGGGAAAAGAGGGAGAGGGAGCGGGGAAGTCAGGCTGGCGTGTTTCTTTCTCTTGTCCTTTGTCAGGGATTGCAGCGGGGTGGCTGCCGGGAGCCACCTATTAGAATTGTCTGGGTTGGAAGGGACCTTTAAGATCATTTAGCCCACCCATCACCCTAACTCTGATTTAAAAAACATCACTTAACCATGTCTCTAAGCACTAAGTCAACCAGTCTTTTAAATCCCTCCAGGGATGGTGCCTCAACCCTTTCCCTGGGCAGTCCATTCCAAGTCTTTATAACCTTTTCAGTGTAACCATTTGTCCTAATATCTAACCTGAACCTCCCCTGGAGCAACCTGAGGCTATCTCCTCTTGCCCTATCAGCTGTGACTTGGGAGAAGAGAAACACACACACACACCCTTGCATCCCTTTGGCCCTTTTGGGCTCCCTTTCTCCATGGGGAATGCTGCAGTCAGAGTGGGCAAGGGGGTATGAGAGAAGTTGCTCCCTCACTGTCAACACCTATATTAATATTTCTGAAGTCCACAGCAGGTACCACCTCAAGGTTTGATAGGAACCTGCTTCAAGCCTGCATTTCTGGGCCACATCCGAGGCCCTGAGCAAGAAGGAAAGGGTTTTCCCCATAAAACCCCCTGCAGCAAACCAGGTGCTGCTGCTTGCCGTGGCTATCCAGACCCAGCAAGTTTTCCTCCATAATAATTACATCTATGAGCCATGAAAACCAGAAGAAACCCAACCTTTTCCTCTTAATGAGGGCCCCTGCCTGGTTTCCATCAATACACCGACAGGAGTTCTCTTTTTTCATTTATCGCCGTCGATATTCTGCCTCTTGTTGCACTCCCAGCATTTTTTAAATAGAGGTCTTTGCTTAAGGATACCCCTGTGGGCTCCTGGGCGGGAGGGAGTCATTAACAGAAAAATCAAATAAGCCATTCCAAAGCACAGATGAGGTTCTGGGAAGCTCCCGTAGCTGGAGCTGCGGGGAGCGATGAGGATGAGCGATGCCAAGGGGCATCTCATCAACACGGGGCAACCGGCACAAAACAGCTTTGATCTGGAATAACTTAGCACCGGCCCAGGCACTAAGGAAGATCTGTGCCCATGAATAGCTAGACCTCTCCCTCCAACTTGATTGCTGTTTTAGTTAATTTACCCTAATGAAGAAGAGTGTTTCGGTACAAACAGCGGTTGCTAACAAGCGCGCGGTGGCAGCAGCAAGCGACAGCCGGTGAAGTGACAGTTGGGAAAAAAAACGACCCAGCCTGACTGATGATGAAGGGCTGTGCGGCTCCGAAACCTGGCTGCAGCTCCCCGAGTCGGGCTCCCCTCCTCCGAGCCACAACTCCCTCGAGCCTCCCAGGTTTATAATGAAGAGGGCAGGTAAAAACCACAAGTGAAAACTCTCCTTCCACCTGGCTGCGGGCTTCTAGCTAGCCGAGGTTAGTGGAGCAGAGCAGAAACGAGCCGTCTCTGCCCCTCACAGATCATTGCCACCCATGAGATAATTTTTTTTATGGCTTTAAGTGGAGTGAAAGGGTGTTTTCCAAGCTACAGAGCAGCAATATGCTGATCTCGCTTAAACATCTGGAATAGTTTTGAATGGTTGCTTTAATTGAATACAGCAGCAATTATGGAGTTATTTTGTTTCAGATGTTTCGGAGGTTGTTTTCCCCTTGGTGCCTCAGGAGGGGTTAAATGAATCCCAGGGCTACATTGGGCTGCCCCATGGCAACGTGCAGCCACGTAGAAGGACCTGGCCCCAGCTGAGCCCCAGGCAGCTGGAACAGCTCAGCAACTTAAATCCAGGCACACCACAGATCCACCAGCCAGTTCCTCCTCTAACCCATTTAAAATATTTAAGTTTTTTATTATTTTAGCAGTTTAAAAATATTCCTAGGCCAGGCTGCCATGTCTTCCCTTGAGGTTGTTTGCAATGGTGATGAGGAAGTCATTTCTGTACCCTGATGTGCCTTGAGAGAGAACTTGGCTGCCTGAATCCATCATGCTCAACTCTCTTCCATTTTTCCAGTGTGCACGTGGATCCCTCCAGTGAGACCAGAACATACACCACCCTTCCCAAACCCTTCATCAACCTCCCATGGACACTGTAGGCAGAATGATGAAAAACTGCTGGTCTCGAATCACATCAGTCCCAACTCCCTTAAAACACGAGGCAGGTCTTCCCACCCTAAAGCACAAAGATGGTGATGGGACCAAGGACCAGCCTGCAGTCTCAATACCTCTATCCCACCTCTTCTGGTGGCCCAGCAACTCCTCTGTGACAAGCACAGACTTCTCAAAAACAACCAGTAATGGTATAAAGACATCGTCTTCATTTAATGGTATAAGGATAAAAACTGTCTCTTCCCAGTGTTCATCTCTTCCCATAGTTAATCACCCAATTTTAATTTGTCCAGCCTCAACTTCTAGCTACTGATTTTCATTATGCTTTTCCTTACAAGGGTTTAGAGCTGACTTTTCATTAGGTATTATTTTCATCTTATGACGGGTTTTTGGCATGAGTAAACCAAGGACAGGTTCACTTGGGAAAGGTATTTTCTTAGTGTACATAGTACATGAGGAAATTGCACAGAGAGGAGAATGTTGAAGTTGTAACTGTTAAAAAAACCCACAGACCCTTCTGCCCAGCTTCCTGGCTAGTTTAAGTCAATCTGGCACAAACCTCAGCAGAGCAACCTGAGTCTTTCAGACTCAACTAGGTGCATCTGTAAAGTTCAAGGAAAATAACTAAAGGATGGGAAGCGGTTGGGTGAAGTACAAAAAGAACTCCTTGCCAGCCTGTGCTTTGGAGATGCTGCACTTTGGATAAAAAGAGGATGAATTTTGGCTGGTGATCACTTTGCTTAGAGGAGATATCTTCCCCTGTGGCTGAAACACAGCCCTGGCAAAACAGAGCCACCCTGGAGGTGCCAGCACACAGGCCCACTGCCCCAAGGGCTGCTCTGCTTCACCCCAGCTGGAGTAGACCCACTGAGCTCTGGCTCCACTGCCCACTTCCAACACAAACCTTCATCTAAAGCAGAAAGGAAAATCCTACCTGAGATCCAGCCCATGCCACAAACCTACCAACTTCTTGGAGCAACCCAAAACCCCAAAGATGCATATTTGCTCAAGAGTGGTAACGATTTTGCCTTATTATTATTCTTAGCTAGAACATCCAGCCTTTCAGCCTGTGGTTGCTCGAGGTAAAAAATTAGCACAATTTGAACTGTGATCAACCAAAACATGAAATGAATGCTGTGTTTGATTTAATAAACTCCTGCAACACAAGGCTGCCCGGTAGACACAACGTTATTTGTCTTGGATGTAAAGATGGAAAAAGTAATTGTTTTGTCTTCAAGGCAATTAAAAAAAAAAAGAGATATTTCTGTATTAACAGGAAAGGAGCTGCCAGGCTAAAATTCATATTTAATAAACTGATTTTCCTGTTCCCTAATTTTAGCATGCAGAGATTGTCAATTCTTGTTATTTTGCTGAAAGTCAAGAAGTCGTCATGTGTCACTAGGAAGCCTTTGCTGCTGGTTTTAGGAGCTCGCCTGAGAACTATGCAGTTTGCTGAAAAACAAGCAGAAAGAGAACAGGGAAAGTGGCAGTTGCTGAATAGTCCTTAAAAGGATGACCTGACCCAAGATGAAAAAGCACAGAGATAGAACAAAACAAGATATCTTCATGATTTTTAAGACAACTTCATGATTTGGAAACATAAGACAATTTTAAGATGGTCTTAAAGCTCCTGCCAAGCTCCTCTCAGCTTACCTTAACTACGCAGGAGCCAGACCTCAAAGCTTGCTGCAGTTACTCCAGAAAAAGAGTATCTTGTATTAAAAAAAAAACAAAAAAACAAACAAACAAAAAAAAAAACACCAAAACAACCAAGCCTAAAAGAGTGTTTAAATAACTACAAAAACAAAGTGATAAACTGAACAAAGAAACCACACCAAAGCCTTTTTTTAACCACATGATTCATTGGGACCTGAACAAGCAGCATCCTTTAAAACTTTGCCCTTCAGCATGACGGTAGCACATAAAAAGTAGAAGGCACCCCAAGTAGCCAGAGAACTGGAAGAGCCAACCTTCTACAGCGCCAAAAAAATTCACCCATCCCTGTAATGGGTGGTGTTCAAGCCCCATAGCCAGCAGGCAGACAGCAGTCTCCACACGCTGGGTACAGGAGCAAAGCTACAGTCCCAGGCTCTCTTCTGCAGGACAGGTGACAGAACACAGGGATGTCCTGCAGAAGGTCCCACTGGCTGGGCACGGCGATGGTGGGCTGCCACACGGTACCAGCAGGAGCATCCCTGAGGTGCTGCTGAGCTTGGGGCTGGGCTTTGTACCCCACCAGGGCTCAAGGTGTCATGGTGGCCACCATCACCCTGCAGTTATACACAGCCATCATCGCTTTTGGTAGCCATTAAGCAACATAATGGGTATTCGGAGAGTATCAGGTTCCTGCTGCTTATGGGGCTGTATTAATAACTGGGACTAAGATAACACAGACAAACATAAAGCATGGGGGGAGAGCGTCTCTGTTTTACAAAACAAGTGGGGTGGAGAAAGGAGATTTCTATGGAGCAGAAGCATTGGTGAAGGCAAAGCTCCCCTTGGCCCTGTGGGTTCTCTCAGTGCTAAAGCCCAGCCAGAAAATGGCTCAGGGGCTCCTTTCAATTCCTCCACATAGAGCACGTCCCTCTTGCTTCGCTATTTTGGTTGAAAACCACATTGCAAGCCTTTTTCCCTCTCTTGCAGTCAAGCTGCCAGCACAAGAGGAAGCTGGAGTGCGGCGATGCAGCCACAGCCCTGAGCAGGCACGGTCGAAACCATTCGTGACTATCTCCGTAGAGCCCAGCACCAGTCATGAGCGGCTTCTTCTCGCGCCTGGACCCACGGCGGGTGCCATGGGGGGCAGCAGGCTATGCCCTCCGCACCCGCGTCCTACGCACCAAGCCCGTGGAGTCGATGCTGGAGGGCACAGGGTCTGCCACCGCCCAGGGTGCCAGGCTGGCCAAGGTCCTCACCACCCTCGACCTCATCTCCCTCGGTGTCGGCAGCTGCGTGGGCACCGGCATGTACGTCGTGTCTGGCCTAGTGGCCAAGGAGATGGCGGGACCCGGGGTCATCGTTTCCTTCATCATTGCTGCTGTCGCCTCTATCTTGTCAGGTGAGTCACACGGGTGGGTTGTTTGAGGAACACACCATCTTGTCCATCCTCTGGCTCCACTTATGGGTGGATGAATGCCTGGCAGGGCCCATGCTCAGCAGCACAAACTACAAGGGGGCGATAAATTCCCCTAAAATGGCCTAAAAATACCTATTCAACTGTGCTCATGGGGTGAACCATCTCTCATTGCCCAAATACCAGACCAAACCCTGTACTGGGAGCCAGCAGTCCAAGCATAACTACCCCAGAGGAGCTGCTGAAGGGTTCCTCAAGGATGGAGCCTGTGGTCAACACATTTCAAAACACCAGCGAGAGTTTTCAAGAGCATGTGCCCCAGGCAGAGATTGCAGCCAAGCCACAGCTTTGGAACCAGACCTCAGCGTGGCTTGTGGGACCCTCTGTTTCAACAGAAAGGATATCACTGGCTTGGGTAGCACCAGAACCATCTGCTTTTGCTGTGGACATTGCTAACAGTTAAACGATTCCTGCATGAGCATTGGAGTTGATTTTATTGGCAGGATCACCCTTTGAATTTCCAAACAAAAACCCCAGCAAACAAATGTGCAGAGAGAGGAATTATGTATTTGAGTGAGAAGCCGGTGAATTCCATCTCCTCCGTAGGAACCCAGCTGAGCATATGGCTCAAGCTGCGGTTTCCACATGAAGCCAGTACTGCTGGCGTTTGTCCTTTCCAGATCAGTGCTAACACGATGATGTGATGTTCCTGTTCTCCCGGCTCAGAGGGCTTTGCATGCTGTGTCAGTCTGGTATCCAGCTTTTATCCGCAGGTTGGATAAGGAAAACTGGAGTAAATGGCAAAGGGCTTTGACAGAAGACAGGAACAGCAAACACAGCATGATGGCCTGGCTCAGCTTTCCAAGCCTCTGGATTTTTGTAGAGGGAGGCAAAAGCACATCATGCTCTTTCCCTGGAGCTTGCAGCGCTGCTCCGTGGAGATGCCACCAAAGTTGGTGTGAGGTGGAACCGACTACACGCCCTGAGATGAGCATCACGCTCTCCCCAGGGAAAGATCCCAATAATGCTGGCTGGGGACCACCACGTTGGCAACCCTGCCTCCCCGCTCCCCAGCTGAACCCCAGTGATGTGACAGCTTGGCCACATCCACCACCAGTTCAGTCCGGAACAGGAGTTGAGAGCATGCCATGATATCCGACGCTTATTTGAGATTCTAACACAAGAAATGAACTAAAATGCCCGGTTTTTAGCATCTCTATCTTTTCCCACTATCTGCCTTCTCCCCTCTGCGAGGGTTTTGCTGGCCATGATGCAAACCAAGAGCAAATGGAGCCTGGGTGGGTCTCACCTAACAAAAACACGCTGTCATCCAAAAGGGGCTTTTTTTTACCCCAGATCCAAGCCCTGCCCCACCGCGGGGAGCTCCTCCCGCCTTCACCCACGGGAGCCCACACCGCTCCCCGCTCGGCTTTCATCTCTGCTTGCTTTTGTAGCCCTGGGAAAGTGTTTTTGGGAAGGATGCAAAAACATCCTTCGATAGCTTCCTTGGCCGCTTCCTCACTTCATGGTGGACTCTGCTCTTGTTTATAACAGCAACACACTTTTGGCAAGTAGAACCAAGGGAGGGTTCAGGAGCCAGACGGGCTATCGGGCTCATGGGGGAAGTGATTTCATTACAGTCACTCCCGATCTACTGGGGACAGAGACGGGGCAAGTGTACACAGACGGATTTTTAAGGAGTTTCTCACGGTTTTAAGGCCAGATGGGATCACAAGACCACCAATTCTCCCCTGACGTATCGAAGATCACAGAGTCAGATCCCACTGCCTGCAAAGAGAGCTGAGGAGGGTTTTAGCTAAAAAAAAAGCCCTTTCCAGAAAGCCATTCGGCCCACTTTTTGGGCCCCCTACCNGCCCAGGGAGGTGGTTGAGGCACCATCCCTGGAGGTATTCAAGAGAGGAGTTGACTTGGTGCTCAAGGATATGGCTTAGTGTTGGGTGGTGTGGGGTGTTGGTTATGGTTGTTGGGTTTTTTGTGGGGGTGTTTTGGGTTTGCTTATTTTTGTTTGTTTGTTTGTTTTTGTTTTTCCCATTGGTTGGACTAGATGATCTTAAAAGGTCCCTTCCAACTTAGGTAATTCTGTGATTCACTGGGTGACAGCCACAGGGAAGCCCCACTGGGAAGGTCCCACCTTGGGGAAAGCCCTAAATCCCTCTGTGCTGTTTAGCCCAGTTTCACGTAGGATTTTTTTCAATTTCATAATTTCATCTATTCGACAAATTCCAGTTATGCCTTCCCTTAGGTTTAAGCAACATGTACCCTGCCAGGGTGGTTACAGATATAGTATCGTTGATTAAACTGATAAATTAAATCATCCTCTCACTGGAAGGCCTCTTATTCAGCTCTCAAACAGAAACATTTGCCCAATTTCCCTCTGCAAAGCCTCTACCTCAGGGGACACCACAGGCTCCCTCCATCAGCTACTGTCGCTAGGATCGCTCACTGTTATCCCCATCTCTAACCAAAGCTCCTTCTCAGCAAAAATCAGCAGTTTGCACCTCACCCAACCCCCTGACCCTCTGCACAGACTTTCCCACCAGCCACTGCACATCCCTTTAGTCGTCTCCTTTCCTAAAATCATACAACCTTTGCGTTTTGCAAATTCCTGACTGCGAGCTCAGGCAAGACTCGGGTCCTCCTCCATGATTGTTACCAGCGTGGGACAGTTTTCTCCACCACACAACCCCTGGTACAGGCTTTGTACCAGGCCATGCAAGAAAAGAAGTGACTCTCTCCCACGGGAACCACTTTTGCAACCCCAGCAACTCTCGTTGGGGGTTTCAAGCACCAAGCCACACGATTTTAGAGCACATTGCCATGCTCTTACCTGGTACCTATGCAGGAGCAGGCTCAGAAACAGCCAAGGTGCACGATGGAGGAAGGAAGGGATGAGCATGCACCTCAGGTGCTGCCTGGCAGCAGGACAAAGGCCAGGATGACAGGCTCCAGCTGCAGCTGATCATGAGCTGCTTGGGCGGTGCTGGAGAAAGGGGAGTCCTTTTTCTAAAGAAACTTTCTTTATGGAGCTCCCTTTTCTATATCTGCATGCAGTGACCATGAAATACACAGAACAAGCACAGTAGTTTGCTGAAAATGGGATTTTGCCATATAGCTGCCTTGATAAATTGGCTGCTCTTGTTTAACGAAGGACGGTCCCTCTGGAATTCTTGCACAGTAGCATGAATTAATTGATGTTACCTCTAGTGCCGCTGAAAGTCTGTTCCTCAAAGGCTTATTTCACCCGAAACATCACTCCCATCGTGCCAGTGTCCTGTGGGGTGTCTCGTGGTCCCTGTGTGTCCTCGTGCCCAAGCCACTGCTAACACAAAAACATCTAACGGGGATGTACCGCGTGCAAGCTGCGGCTGCCTCACCTCCTACTCCCAAACAAGATAAACCAGGGAATGAAGAGGTCAATTAAATTTGGAAAATGAGGATTTGTAGATGAGACGCTGGAAGGGACAATGTCATGGGCCAAACCACTCAGCTATGTTTATGTCCTCCTGAATAATGTCAATAACTGTCTAATTTCACCAGCGTAAGGACTGTTGTGCCAATTACACAGAGTAGCTGGTACTCAAGGAAAAAAAAAAATGGTCTTCTATAAAAAGGCTGTTTTTCCAAACAACCACTGCATTGGCTTGTTTTCTGCAGAAACTTGCAATGGCACTTGGCTGGGGAGAAAAAAAAAGAAACCTGTCTCCAAATTCAAAAAGTTGTGGTGGGGAGAGTGTGCCTAGCCCCCGTCTGCGCTCCTGGAGCCGGGCTGGCTCTGCAGGGGACTCCAGGAGAGCTGTGTCTCTCTGGGTGCTGGGGAATAGCCATGAATAACTGATGATACTATCTGCACCCAGGTAAAATCTGCACCCCTAATAAATTATGAGGGTATCTTTCTTTTTAAGCAGAGAGGGAAGTGCTGTGAACCCCGTTTCTGATGGAGGACCTGTAGCACCCCAAAGCAAAGTGGTTTGATTAATGCCACCCAATATGGCCAGTGGCAACCAGGGATAGATGGCAGATCTTGCATGGCATGTCCCCTGGACTGGATACTGCATGCAATGATAAAAAAATACTTTATTTTCTTAATGTATACTGATACCTAATGCAGATATCCACAATGTGTTTCTGAATGCAACGCGTAGTGAAAGACTGCTCTTCTATTTTGGGATCCTAGTAGAGTAATTGAAAACTCTAACATTTTATACATCCTAATATCTTTGCTTTGTCATTATCATTCTATATCAATAACAAACCTCTTTAAGTCTTATCTTGTCATTGGCTAAAAGCAGAGCTGCCTCCAAGAAAGATTATATGATTTTTAAGGCCATCAAAGAGAGAAACTAGATACTTGTCCCCATCAGAGCACCTGCTTCATAAATCATTCAGGCCTCTAGTTATCTGTGAATGTCTTACGTTTGCCGAGCGCATGCATTTTTCATCAGCTTTGAATAATGACTGTCTGGAGGGCTGGGTGACGGGGATGTCTTGCTGCTCCTGCGGTTGGGCCTGCTTTACAGAGACCAAGTTTTGAAGAGTCCCATCGCAAAGCACTGCCAGCATCAAATTCAAGGAAGTTAAACAGTGAGCGGAATATAAAAAACCTCCAATACCAATAACAGAGGCACCACCAGCTTCAGCTCAGGGATTCAATAGTTCTGTCTTCAGACTGGGTGAAAACTGCACTTACAGTAAGAGCAGCGACCTCATAACATTTTTATAAATTATTCATTCCTCTCTCTGTACTGTACTGATTGCAATTTTGAAGCAATTATTGTCTTATAAATAGAGAAAAGCAGTTGATAAAATACTCAATAATTACTACCTGTTTGCACAATAACAGCCCTAACCTGTTCACTTGTAGGAGCTGAACTGGGGTCTTCAGGCCAGGGGCTTGACCAGTTTTAAAGATGCAGGATGCAGCGTGCCCTTCCAGCACTTGTTCTGACTAATATTTGGGGAATTTATGACTAAGCCCATCCATTCCTTTTAAATAAAAGCTAGCAATTGTTTTAAGACAGCAGTGTGTCAGGGTCAGGTTTTTATTGAGAAGTGTCCTCACATAGTAAGTACACAAGGAGTTTGGGAAGTATTGAAGTCCACTGAAATTGCCTCCCAAAGAGTTCCAGTTAAGTCCTCCCTTTTGCTCTTCTTCTCTCCTTCTATGAAGATAGTTTTGTGATTATTCTTCAGAATGAGGCTTATATGTAGTGGTTTTAAGTGTTAAAATAATTTATGTTCTCTTTGCCAGATGGGTTTAGACTTCTCTTGCGTGGGTACGAATGACAGCAGGGATGATCAGGACAGTGCTTGTGCTTGGATCTGCATAGCTGATCCCAAGATAAGCGTTTGGAGATTTTACTGCCAGAGCAGGGAGAGGTTTAGCCTCGTGAGAGCCCTCCTGTGGCATCTTACTCTAGGATGAGGCTGGCCAGCACTGGTCCAGCATCCCAAGCAATGGCTATAACCATCCCTGACCTCCTCAAGCCCCACAGTGCTTTGGAGAAACCCAAACACCATCTTCTGGCAGGTCTCACTGTAACCACCCTTCCCAGACAAACCCCAGGGCTATTATGGTTTCTGCAGCCAAAGGAGTTGGGAACGCATCAGAATATTGATACCACAAATAAAAAATCTGATAAATTCCCAGGAAAAGTGACAAAAATCATATGGTGTCACCTGTTGGATGGAGAAGAAGTACTTTTCACCATCAAAGCTACTGCAGAGGAATGGGCCTCCAAGGACAGCACCACCAGCGCTGCCCAGTTCTGCTCCCTGTGCATGAATTCGCCCCCAGCTTTGGTTTTGTGCTGGAGGGGCACTGGAGCTGGCCATGCCAGAGGGTCCCACATCAAGGGCACACACCCTCAATATACTCAATAATTACTACCTGTTCACACAATGATAATAACAGCCCTAACCTTCTAGAAGAACCAGAGAAGGTTCTTCTACAAGAGGCTCTAAAGGTTTATTATGTTTTGAACCGAGTGTCCTCAAAACAAAAAATAATCCCTCACAGCTTGATTTTAATGGGAAAATGGGATGCTTTTTAAGCCAAGCTATTGGGGAAGGAGGGTCACCATGCCCCCCCATGATGTCTCTGAGCTCCTCCTGATGCTGAACTATAGCCCTGGGCACCTCCTGGCAACTCCAGGCAGGTGGGGCCAAGGCAGTTTTACTTTTTTTCCTCTTCCAAGCACATTTCCCTTACGTTGCTTTGTGTTTTTCCAAACAGGCGTTTGCTACGCTGAGTTCGGTGTGCGGGTCCCCAAGACCACGGGCTCTGCCTACACCTACAGCTACGTGACAGTGGGGGAGTTTGTGGCGTTCTTCATCGGCTGGAACCTCATCCTAGAGTACCTGATTGGCACGGCCGCGGGGGCCAGCGCCCTCAGCAGCATGTTTGACTCGCTGGCCAACCACACCATCAGTCGCTGGATGATCAACAGCGTCGGGACATTGAACGGACTGGGTGCGTCATGCTGCACATAGCTACCTGAGTTAATTAGGGCCTAGAAAAGCAATTGGAAGCTCAATGAGAAGTCAGACATGAATATTAGGGCTTCATTCATTATTTACCGTCCGTCTGTCTCTGGTACTTTGCCTTTGCAGTCTGGTTCGCAGATGGGATTCGGGGGAATGGGATACATGATGCTTTGAGCCCCTCAGCATTTGAGCCCCCCTTTTTGATCTCAAGATCATAGAATCATAGAACGGTTTGGGTTGGAAGGGACCTTCAAGACCATTTGGTTCTAACCTCCCAACAGACCAGGTTGCTCCAAGCCCCATCCAGCCTGGCCTTGAACACTTCCAGGGATGGGGCAGCTGCAGCTTCCCTGGGCAACCTGTTCCAGTGCCTCACCACCCTCATAGGAAAGAATTTCTTCCTAATATCCAATCTAAATCTCTCCTCTTTCAAGTTAAAACCATCACCCCTCATGCTATCACTCCACTCCCTGAGAAAGAGCCCCCCCCCATCTCTCCTGTAGCCCCTTTAGGTACTGGAAGGGCCTATAAGATCTTACCGGAGCGTTCTCTTCTGCCCAACAACCCCAATTCTCTCAGTCTGTCCTCACAGCAGAGGGGCTTCACTACTCTGATCATCTTTGTGGTCCTCCACTAGACCTGTTCCAACAGGTCCATGTCCTTCCTGTGCTGAGGACTCCAGAGCTGGATGCAGCACTCCAAGTAGGGTCACAGAATAAACACCCAGAAAAATTAGACAAATGTCAGAGGCTAATGACAGTTCAGGAGCATCTCACTCTGCTTGGTCCCATTAAGCTACACAGAGTCTCATTAGAGGGTACAAGCTGGTGTCTGCAGTGCTGCCATGTAGAAACTCAGGGCTGGGATGGTCTTGTATGACCAGGAGTTCCAGGAACAGTCTGGTTCCTGCCAGTAAGTAAACCAGCTTTACCTGTGTCATCAAAACTTGATGTTTGATTGATTTTTAATTAGTATGTGGCAGATGTTACTCAAACTGGGACTTGATCATCTGTTTACTGCCCTCCCACAACTCCTAATAATGTCTCAAGGCATGGAGATTTATCACCTTAATAAAACAACTTTAGCTGGCAGAGTCAAGAGCATCCAACGACCACCTTTGCAATGAGACCACTGAGTTCTGCAGAGCCTTGAGGGTCTGAAAAACATTTTAAAAAGCCCCCCACAGAGTTTCTGGAGATGTTGTCTGCACCTCTGGATGGAGAGTTACACACCTCTTATCTTTTTCCTAGGGAAAGGAGAGGAGTCGTACCCTGACCTTCTTGCTCTGGTCATTGCTGTCATTGTCACCATCATCGTGGCCATGGGGGTGAAGAACTCAGTGGGGCTGAACAACGTGCTCAACGTCATTAACCTGGCAGTTTGGATCTTCATCATGATCGCTGGTCTCTTCTACGTCAAAGGCGACAACTGGGCTGAAGGGCAATTCCTGCCCTTCGGATGGCCGGGGGTAAGTCCTGGGAGCCCGGAGGGACACCTAAGTGGTGCCACCCACCTGCCACCCACTCAGCTTTGCTTGTGGTATATGCACCCTACTTCCATCACACTCTCCAAGTCTTTACCCTGCTAAATCCACCTTTGGCCAGGGACCTCCAGCTTCCACTGCTGCAGGCTTGCATCCAGACCCCCTCACTCCACCAAACCCAAAGAGCACGGCAATACTGTGCCCGTATCTCCTGCCACTTCTTAGAATAAACCCAGAAGGTTTCCAAAACGTCCTCCTGGAGAGCCAAACTCCACATGAAAGTATACCCCAGGAAATGCCACTAATTGCCAGGCAATGGAGCAAAAAGCAGTGGCCATCTGAGACAGGACTCTGAGGAGGAGCTGGCTCAGCCTCTGCGGAGGGGGAAGATACTTGTGTTGGCTGGCTTTCAACAACAATGTTCTCAAGCATTTGTTTTGAGCACTTCATAATGCCACCTGCCAGTACTTATTTTATGGATGTTCCCTCAAAGCTTACTGAGAATTTGGATATATTTGGCTTTTTTAGCTTGCTTGCACTGGTTTTTATCCAAGGATGAACAGAGACTGAAAATATCTCAGCTGGCCTAAACCCAAGATAATTTCTCAGATTTACACTGCTCAACTCCACCGGAGTTTTGTGCAGAAAAATAAGCAATAAAGTAAAGTAAACCAAGAATCTTGATTATTGAAAAGTTCCCAAGCTGTCATACAGTCCCTGCACCTCCCTTCAGAAAATCAATACCTCTCTGCCAGAGGACAACAGTGAGGAGAAGAGCACTGAGGCCTCTCTGAGAGCAGAGGTCATATTTACCTTTGGATTGTGCTTGGCTTTTTGTGCCATACAATAGGAATGAAAAAAGAGAAAACAGAAAATAGCTGTTTTACTCTAACCCAGCCCTCCCAAATACCTTCTGGCAAAAATAGAGAATTATAAAAGATGCGTATCTGAAACACATCGAAATCGATAGGGTCTTCTCATCACCTTCAGCTAGTTGGTGGTCTCCCAAATTGTAAAAGTAAACCCACCTGAGCACAGGCATGAGATCCCCAGGAGCAGAGGGGACACTTTAAAAAGGCAGTTACAGGTAATTCCTCCCCCTGGAAGAGATGAATTTTACTGTCTGCTTCGCCACCGAACAGCTGAGATGACAGAGATGTGATGAGCACACGGTACCCAGCTTGGGAGATGTACACGAGGGGTTTACAACTGCAAATTAGCTCACTCACAGCCACACAGTCTTTAGCCTTCTTCAGCTTTTCAATCCTATAAACATCCTTGCTAATACTGTATTTATTTTTTTTTAATCACATTAAATAAAAATAACTAAAGAGTACAAATAATTCCTCATCCAAGTCCTCCAACGTGCGCTCCTAACCTGCCTGCAGCTTCCAAGCAAAACAGGGGTTGTTTGGAAAGCGGCGCACATCCGACTGTTGCTGCTCTCTTCGGCTTCCTCCGTTGGCGGATCTTGCTGCCTCGTGAGACATCTTGCTAAGACAGAACATGTAAACATGCCACAGATCCCTACTGATATCAACGGCTTTAGGGCACAGTATCATAAAAGCAAACCTGAAATTGGTTAATTGCCTCTTCTGTTACTGCCAGGATCTCCCAGCAGATTCGGGTGCAGGTTTGTGGTGCACCACGGGTGAGCTGCAGATGCCACCAAGTGCCTCGGGCCACAAGTAGAAATCCTTCTCCTAGACCAGATCACCAGTTTGTGAGTGTTCCCAGGGTCAGACCCCAGGTGGGAACACCCAGCTCAATGTGTGCCCCTCTGATGTGCTCCGCTCCCCCTTTAGCTCCAACAGGGCAGAAACGGGCTCCTTCATTTTGGCTCGGTTCCCTCTCCCTGGCTGGGTGGCACGGTCCCTCCTGCCACTGAGATCCTTGGTCCTCCCCGCAGGT